>LGRX02033588.1:0-66896 GCA_001247695.2 Cymbomonas tetramitiformis | reverse complement strand
GCGATTGATCTTGCGCACGCGGAGGTGGAGCGTCTGGGCAGTGTGGTGGCTGAGCAGGAGGAGGCGGCGGAGGCGGCGCGGGCCAAGGTGGAGCAGATGGTCAGTGAGATGGCTGAGCAGAAGGAGGTGGCCAAGGAGGCCAATGTAAAGGCTGAGCGGATGGCCAACGACATGGATGAGGAGAAGGAGGCGGTTGACACGGCGTGCGCAGAGATAGAACGGCTCGGCAGCGAGATGACTCAGCAGAAGCAGGCGGCCGAGGCTGCACAGGCGAAGGCAGAGCAGATGGGCATTGAGATTGCTGAGTACAAGGAGAAGGCCGAGGTGGCGCTTGCGGAGATGGAGCGTCTGGGCGCTGTGGTAGCTGAGCAGGAGGAGGCCGCTGAGGTATTGCGCGTGGAGGTGGAGCGGCTGAGACATGCTCTGGTTGAGCAGAAGCAGTTGCTCGATGCGGAGCTGAAGGAGGCGGCTGAGGCGGCACGCGTGGAGGCAGAGGGGACGGACAGTGTGGTGGCTGAGCAGAAGCAGGCTATCGAGGCGGCGCGAGCAGAGGTGGAACGGCTTGGAAACGAGACGGCTGAGCAGAAGCACTTGGCCGAGGTGGCACATGCGGAGGTGGAACGTCTGGGCTATGCAATGGCCGAGCAGATGGAGATGGCCGATATGGCACGTGCCGAGGCGCAACGGCTGCGTACCGAGATAATTGAGTACAAGCTAGCTGCGGACGGGGCACGCTCTGATGTGGAGCGATTGTTTAATGGCACGGCCGAGCATGAGATGGCGGCGGAGGCCGCGCGCGCTGAAGCCCAGAGGCTGCGCAGCGAGGTGGCGGCGCACAAGGAGGCGGCGGAGGTGGCACGCGCAGAGGCGCAACAGCTGGGGCGCGAGATGACTGAGCAGAAGCAGACGGCAGGGGAGGTGTCTGCGGAAGTGGAGCGGCTCAGCGCACAGGTGACTGCTTCTGTGCGAGAGGGTGCGTGCTGGTTAGTGAGGCATCGCCGGTGCTGGATAGTGAGGCTTTGCAGGCGGTGAAGGAGACCTGCGTCCCGATGTGCCGGTGGGTGAACGATGTGGCGCATCGGACCTCGGATCTATTCAGGTTTGGTTTAGCAGCTGCGAGCATCCGGACAGCGACAGCATGCCGCGATCTGAGCATGCATAACTGTTGCTAGTGCTCTGCAAAAGCATGAGTGGGGGATGTGATGGCGATAACGCAGGCAGAGGAAGAGCGGCTGGCGTGGGCGGTAAAGGAGCAGGCGCTCCAGCAGCAGTTGGCAGCTGTGCAGGAACAGCTGTTGGCTGCGACAGAGGGCTGCGAGGTCGCCGTGGCAGCCCAGCTAAGCACAATGCAGGTATGCGCTGTGGACAGGGGAGGGCATGCAGTGGATGGAAGCGAAACCTGGGATCTACAAGCCAAAGTACTGGAGGAGGAGTGCAGGATGGTGCGTTAGAGGGAATTAGGGAGTGGGGTGCCGCAGTGTTCTGCTTTGCAAGGGAAGGAGAAGCCTTGTGAAAGCAAGCGAACTAGACGGATCAGGTGTGAATGGTTGAAACAGGAGGGCGGCGCGGGCCGAGTGGAGCGGATGGGCAGTGAGATGGCTGAGCAGAAGAAGCGGTCGAGATTGCACGTGCAGGAGGTTGAGCGTCTGGGCAGTTTGTCGGCTGAGCAGAAGGAGGCGATTGATCTTGCGCATGCGGAGGTGGAGCGTCTGGGCAGTGAGGTGGCTGAGCAGGAGGAGGCCGCCGAGGCGGCGCGGGCCAAGGTGGAGCAGATGGGCAGTGAGATGGCTGAGCAGAAGGAAAAGGCCGAGGCGGCGCGGGCTGAGGTGGAGCGTCTGGGCAGTTTGTCGGCTCAGCAGAAGGAGGCGATTGATCTTGCGCATGCGGAGGTGGAGCGTCTGGTCAGTTTGGCATTGGCTGAGCAGGAGGAGGCTACTCACGGAGCGAGCGCGGGCCGAGTGGAGCGGATGGAACGGATTTGTCGGCTCAGCAGAAGGAAATCGTTGAGATGGCTCATGCAGAGGTGGAGCGTCTGGGCAGTGTGGTGGCTGAGGCAAGGAGGCGGCAACACAGGAGGCGGAGATGGAGCGTCCTGGGCAGTGAGATGGCTGAGCAGAAGAAGCGGTCGAGATGGCACGTACGGAGGCCAAACGGCTGGGCAGCGCGATCGCTGAGCAGAAGGAGGCGGCGGAGGCGCGCGCGCGCGAGAGTCGGGAGCACCTGGGCAGTGACGATGGCTCAGCAGGAGGAGGCGGCCGAGGCGGCACGTCTGCCCGGAGGTGGAGCGTCTGGGCAGTGTGGTGGCCGAGCAGAAGGAGGCTGCGGAGGCGGCGCGGGCGGAGGTGGAGCGGATGGGCAAGCTGGTGGCTGAGCAGGAGGAGGCAGCCCAGGTGGCACGGGCGGAGGCGCAACAGCTGGGCACTGAGAGGGCAGAATACAGGGAGGCGGCCCAGGCAGCGCGTGTGGAGGTGGAGCGTCTGGGCAACGAGATGGCCGAGCAGAAGGAGTTGGCCGATGTTGCACGCGCGGAGGCAGAGCGGCTGGGCAGCGAGCTTGCGGAGCAGAAGGATACGGCCCAGGCAGCGCGTGTGGAGGCAGAGCGTCTGGGCAATGAGGTGGCCGAGCAGAAAGAGGCTGCCGTGGTTGCACATGCTGCTGCGGACCGGCTGGAGAACGAGATGGCTGCACACAAGATGGCGGCTGAGGCGGCACGTGCTGATGCGAACCGGCTGTGCAACGAGGTAGCCGAGCAGAAGGAGGCGGTGGAGGCGGCACGTGCTGAGGCGGCTGAGGCGGCACATGGGGACATCCGTTTCGGCACCGAGGCGGATCAGCTGCGTGACAGAATCGCAGTACTCGAGCAGCAAGTGGCACAGGATGCTTGCGAGCGGGAGCAGGCCGCGGCGATGCAGCTCTCGCGGGACACGGTAGGCTCTGCGCGCGGTGCTCACGACGCCCCGATGCGTCAAAGGCGCGCCATGCCTGCAGAGCGCTTGCACTCAATGCATGAGGCACAGGTCTCTCCGGCAACAACGCGGACTGTCAGCGTTCGGATCAGGCAGTCCGGGTTTGACTTTGAGCGAGCTTGGAGGTCTGGAGGGCACTGTGGGGCACGTGTGAAACACCAGACCCCAGGTAAAGCATGAGGGCAGAGAGTCGAAGCCTGCCTTGACCTGCAATGGCACACTAGGCCCAGAAGGGGTGCGTGCAAGCCACCTTCCATATTCTGCGATGGCACACTAGGCCAGGAAGGGGTGCGTGCAAGCCGCCTTCCATATTCTGCGATGGCACACTGGGCCCTGGAAGGGGTGCGTGCAATCCACCTTCCATATTCTGCGATGGCACACTAGCCCCGAGAAGGGGTGCGTGCAAGCCACCTTCCATATTCTGCGATGGCACACTGGGCCCAGGAAGGGGTGCGTGCAAGCCACCTTCCATATTCTGCGATGGCACACTAGGCCAGGAAGGGGTGCGTGCAAGCCGCCTTCCATATTCTGCGATGGCACACTGGGCCCAGAAAGGGGTGCGTGCAAGCCGCCTTCCATATTCTGCGATGGCACACTGGGCCCTGGAAGGGGTGCGTGCAATCCACCTTCCATATTCTGCGATGGCACACTAGCCCCGAGAAGGGGTGTGTGCAAGCCACCTTCCATATTCTGCGATGACACACTAGGCCTAGAAGGGGTGCGTGCAAGCCACCTTCCATATTCTGCGATGGGTTGCAAACAAAAGGTTTGTTTGTGGCTTATCCTTGGACCAATTCCTTTGGCACCATGTGACCACGTGGGATCGGCTGCACGATGTTCCCACACCGGGGATCAATGGATTCAGCACATGCTTCGGGACACTCGTCCAGTTTTGTCCGGAGCTTACCAGTGGAGAACGGGACTCCCTAAGCCTCACTGGGCCACCTGAGCGCCTCTGCGACTGCACTGCCTGCGCACTGAAGCTGTGCCTCTGAAGCCGGTCCATCTCTAACCTCCGAGCCGCCCCAACTATCTCCCAGTTGTGTGTGTGCTTATCCTTGTACCGACTCCAGTTGTGTGTGTATGCTTATCCTTGCGACTCCTTTGGCACCCCGAAGCCATACCCACGCCGGGGATCAAAGGATTCAGTGTGTGTATGCTTATCCTTGCGACTCCTTTGGCACCCCGTAGCCACAGGAGACTGCACTATGTACCCACGCCGGGGATCAAAGGATTCAGCACACACTTCGGGACACTCATCCGGATTCTCCGGAGCTCACTAGTGAAGAATGGGACCCCCTAAGCCTCGCTGAGCCACCCGAGCCCCTCTGCATCTGCACCACCAGCGCACTGCCGCCTTGTGCCTGAAGCCGGTTCATCCCTGCCCCCCGATCTGCGCGAGCCATATCTCCACCACCAAGCCCACGCGCAAGACCACCCCTCTGCTCCCTGAGCCTCACTGGGCCACCTGAGCCCCTCTGCGGCTGTCCTGCCGGCGCACTGCTGCTGTGTCTCTGGAGCCGGCTCACCTCCGCCAATCGAGCCACCCCTCCACCACCAAGCCCACACCCCACATCACCCCGCTGCCGCCTACAGCCTGGTCTCAAGAGAGCTTGCCCACCCACGCCACGGCCAGAATGCCCAAGCGCTGTCCCAAGGGGCTGAGAATGATAAACTGGGTTGCCCTCATCCAAACTTGTGCATCCGCCATCGACTTGCGCCTGTAGCCCTCTACCCCCAGCACCAACTCCCCGCGACTGGAGCCCTTGCGCTGATTGCCTTGCGAGGTGGCCGCGAACTTGAGCTATGCGCTCCACACTTGCGCTGTAACTGTCACGCCGCACTGTTCCTACTTGGGGTCCCATCCCCACAGTTGCCTGTGTGTCCCAAGCCCTCCCGGTGGCCGATAGTTCACCACCCGGTCGTCGCCTTCCCGACAGCTGCTCACTGTTAGTTCCGGCACGGCCAGCAACCTCGCCCGGTGGGCACGGAAGCTGATGAGATGCCGTATGCTGCCGTGCAACCTGTTGTAAGTGGTCATCGCTGCCGGGATGGGCCCCCGGGCTCTGAGGGGCCCGGCGTGTGTCATCTCCACCCGCGGACCTCCCCACATCTCCCCCGTCATCCTCATCAGTTCCCCCCATGCCATCAACCCCCCCAAGAAGGCCGGCCACCCGCCTGCTCGCCCCCATCAAGGTGGCCACCCCTCCCTCAGCCAAGGCCATTGCTTGCTCCGGCGTGGCCCCACTCTGCTCCTGAGTCCAGACCCCACTCCCCGGGCCCGTGTGTGTGTATGCTTACCCTTGCGAATCCTTTGGCCCGTGTGTGTGTGTGTATGCTTATCCTTGCGACTCCTTTGGCGCCCCGTAGCCACAGAAGACTGCACTATGTACCCACGCCGGGGATCAAAGGATTCAGCACACACTTCGGGACACTCATCCGGATTGTGTGTGTGTGTGTGTGTGCTTATCCTTGGACCAATTCACACCATAAGCCATGTGGTGTCATTGCGCGAGAGCTTGTTGATGACACCACTAGGTAGGAGAATGCTGACGGGGCTTCTTGGAGCTCTCGGGCCTGCCAGGATCACATGATGCTTCAGCAGAAGCTGGAGAAGGCAGCCAAGCAGAGCGACATCCGCGCCGACAAGCTCAAAGAGGTTAGCCTCCCCCTGTAGCATCCATTATGCCCATGCGGTCCCTTGCTTTTTCCTTGGAGCTTTGATCTTCATCGTGATGTAAAAATGAAAAGACCCACATATGCCATCATCAACTCTGAGCAGCTCAGTTCAGCTTCTGAGAGAAGATACCTGCAGTGGCTCTTTGGTGCCGCCGACCTTTACAGAGCAACTTGACTGTTTCGGGGAATTGCCGTGGGGCTGGGCTGGGGGCCGGTTGGGGGTGTTGTTTGTCTCACTGCAGCTGCGAAGTCAGTTGCAATCGGAGCGGTGCCGCGCCCAAGAGCTTCAATCCGAGAGGGTGCAGATCTTCCCCGCGCTCCATCTCGCTTAGCACCATCCGTCGGATCTACATGGCTATGTTCCAGTCCAGTGGACGGTCCTCGAGGACTGTGGCATGCACTGCACTCCACTGCGATAAAGCCCCAGCGGCGGCTGGCACCGATTGCACCAGTCCACCTCTCCAACCGCACCCTCTCAAGATCAAGTATTTTTTATAGCAGGGGTATTGCTGTGGTGCGCACGTTTCAGGATGCCTCGATTTCTGACCTGCGGGCTGCGCAAGAGGAGCTCCGGAGCGCAGTGACGTCATACGCGTTCCAGGTGAGAAGAATGACGCCCATCGATAAGCATGCTAGGCACATTCAGGAAACAGATTGCTCCTTGACGCGACCACTCCAGGCCTGCGCAACCTAAATCTGACCGCAGATTGAATGCGACATCCAACGGTGCAGTCCCGCTGACTCAACCTCTGAAAGAGGCGCTCCCCCAGGATTTCAACATGGGTGGAACAAGCGCCCTGCATCTCAATGCGTGCGCCGCGTGGAATCTTATTAGGGGCAGGCCTGCAGGAGGTATGAGGTTCAGGCACGGGTTAATCGCCGCGCACGTTGGAGCTGTGTCAATTGATGCGGAGCCGAAGCACAAGGCAGTCTGCGGATGCCATCTCAGAGTCGCAGGCCACCACTGAGCACCGCTTCGGTCAAAGTGCATCGCTGACGCGCGCAGATTCGCGGGTGGCTCACGCGGTATTCCTTGTCATCTAGGCCAGATGGAGAGGCTTTATTGGGACCACACCGTTGGATGTTGACTTCCGATCTGCGGTTGACTTTAGCTTACGCCCCCTTGGGGGACTCATGCTGGCGATGCGATGCGATTCCTGAAGGTTCCTGTTCGCCCCATGCATGTGTGTTGGAACTTGGAGGTGTGACGGGCCATTGAGACATGCTCCTCTTGCTCCGCCGTTGTTACCTGTGGCCGTACGTGCATGACCCCCGCGCTGATTGATCACCTTGTCGGAGCTCGATTGAAGAAGAACCTGTGAAACTTGCTTCATAGGCAGCTTCCTGTTGTGCATGAGCTTGTGCTCTGGAGTCCTCATAGGCAGTGAGATGAGGGCCCTGAGCCAGACCCTTGTGTTCACCTCGGGCTTCAGCCTGTTGGGATGGGCCCGGCTCCTCGAGGGAGGTGATCGTTGTACAACACCATTGGCCAATCAGAGAGATCGCCCGGCTTGGGGGAATGCCAATGCAGATGCCCCCGACCCCAGCTGGCGCAGCTCCCGCGGCGTGCAACACGGAGGCTCCCAAGAGCACTGAGGAGGCCGTGCCCGCTGCCAGCAGCACAGACGCCCAAACCTTGAAAGGTAACGCTGCTTGTGGGCGGCGCGAGTTTCCCGTTTATTTCTCAGAATTTTCATGAGATGTGCGGGTGGATTCCGCTAGCATATCCCCCCGTGGCTCATGCACTCCGCCTGCTGTTGTGTGGTGCTGATGCCACATGGCACCGCCCGGGCAATTTGGTGTGTGCGCTCTCCCTTTCCCCATCACGGGAGTGGCACTGCTGGTACATGGAACATGCGAGCATAGCCCAAGTCAGATCCGTCTCTGTGTCTAGCCACACAAATATGAGATTAATTATTTTCTTTTGCTCATTGTTTGTCTACAAGGAGGTGAAAAGGGGAACAGCGCCGGTGTGTGTGGGGGGAGTGGGATGGTGGTGTAGTGGAGCTGAAGAAGCGCAACTTTGAGATGCGCCGCATGCTGCACGTGTACAAGACTCTTAAGCAAAGCGTTAGCGAGGCTGGGGCCTCGGTCAGTTCCTTTGAGTCGAAGACGCGTGAGCACAGCCTCGAGTTTGATCTCAACGTTTGCCGCAAGGTGAGGCGCATCTGTCCCAACCGCAACAGCTGAACCGCAGGATCATTCTTGATGCTCTCAGGCGCTATTGGGAGGGTCTTGAGTGTTTGAGGTATGAAATGATAGTGATGCAGGCTCCAAAGAATGAGACTGAGATAGCCATCAGCAGTTCACATATTCCCCTATTCCCTGACTTCCCAGAACTTTGGATTCGACGATAGAGCCCAGCCAGAATTGCATCTGGGGCCCATGAGAGCGACGTCGCACTCACGGAGATGATGCACACGCAACTTCCTTCACATTTCATTTTTGTGATGCTCATTGTGGAAGTTGGTGAAACTGCTTTGAATTGTCTGTCATTCATGCAGAACATGTCATGCACCACAAGCATACTTTCAGATGCTACCTCTGTTCCTCTCTGACACACACATGCGCACGATGGAGTTGTTGCAGTCACTGGAGTCGGTGACAATTGAGCTCACCAGAACTCAAGCAATGCTACAGAAGGAGAGAGAATATAAGGTATGCAAAGTCACCCATGCTGAGCATGTCCATTAGGCCGGGTCAAGTCCTATCCTACATCTGGCTCGCCTGCCCCCCCCTCGAGTTTCGGGAAATGTGTTATCGGTCAAATGCGGCCAAGAGGTCAACAAATCCTTAAATATGGGGATCTGACGGTGGGAAATTGGCCCGATGTCCAGAATTTATTTCTGAAACGTGACGAAGGGAAACGGAGGGAACGAAGGGAAACGGAGGTATGCAGTGATGGAATGTTGATTTATATGTTAAGTACCATCCATTGTTGCTGATAAATGGCATGATATTCAAGCCAATCAAATATGACATCATCACCATAGGCACCTGAACACCACGAGACTAAGAACAGTTGCGTGATGCTACGGATTCCCCGTACGAGTTTCAATTGATGCAGATGACATGTCGGGTCAATGACACTCTTAAGTATGGGATCACATACTTTAGGAAACGTTTACCACTTGGAATTGTCGACCATTATTTTCCCCCTTCCCCCTTCAAATCCGATGGGAAAATGCGAGCTAGATGCAGGATAGGACCTCATCCAATCTTATACAGGACTGCTTGATGATGTGAAAGTCCATGTACTTTTAACAAGGCGTCATGCGAATTTGTTATGCAGGACACACACACATCCGGAAAGAGGACTTCCTCGGAGATGCGAAACCGCTTACCGCTGGAAAGCTTGAGCAATAGAATACCACCCACTGAGTGAAACATGCGTTGGCGTGTGTGTTTGCTGTAGACGTGACTGATGACGTGAGTTTCTCTAGCCAAGTAGCAAATTTGTAGGCATGTATGGCGGTACATGGATGCGTGCATACGTGCCATGCGTCTGTCGCCTGAAGTAGATGATCAGGATCGTGGCTGACCTAGGGTGTTGTGCAGATGAATTAACAGGCCATTGTTCAATATGCTCCTACATATCCCTGCATGATTACGTGCTGTTGGGAATGAATCGATGCATTGATCGGTGACTTCAACTCAGTTTACACTCGAAAAAACATGACGGCATTTTACAAGCATAAACAACTTCCAATGAAAAGAAGTCGGCCATTCGCATTCTACACTCTACAGTACACGCAAACTAAATGGTCGGATTGGCTTAGTGTGATTTTAGGGTCATGTTAGATGATCAAAACTCTTTGACTGCAGAATTACTTAATTTTCACCAATTGCTGTTGGAACAGAAAAACATCCAAGGTTCATTAAAATCGGTAATGTAATGACAGTATCTTACAATGGTTTGAATGGGAAACAACATGGTACGGCACTTTAGAAGCACAATAATAGGGCTGGGAGTTTGTGTGTAACATTTGATGAAAAAAATATGTTGAAATTTAAAAAAATTAATTCCCGAAGTCGATTCAAGTTGCAATAAAAAAGACGAATCTGAATAAATATCGGACTGAAATCGGATATACATTAATCGGATATATATATATATATATATATATGTGGCTATAAGCTAAAAACAAACATTTCCAATTAGTTTATTTCTGCCCATTTCAGCAATTAAAATCAATAATCGTAATATAGACACGGTACTCTCGTCTGTTCTGGGGCTCTCATGTGGCGTGAGTCTCCGGCTGACGTCACGAGACCACGAGCCTACGGTAGCTATTTTTTTCACCTTTTTAAATATGTCTGCTTTCCCCCTTTGTGATCGACCGGAGGTTGGCAAGGTTACGACGTTACGACTTACCAAGGGGAGTAACTATAGTACTAGCGTGGCAGGGGGCGCAACCGGATTTCTTAACACTGGGATCCGCCAAACCCAGGCGTGAACTCGGTTGTTGCGCCCTGACCGCCTTAAATTCGGACGCAACACAGAATTGCTTGCTCTGAAAAACTCGACTGTCGTGTTTCAAAGCAAGAATGTGCGTGTATACACGTCCTTTAGAGCTGTACTTTTTCGCGCAGTTCCAAATGACCTAGAATAGAAGTTATTCAAGAAAAAATAAACTTTTAATCGCTTTTCCCCGAATGGAGGCTCCGGTCCGAACATTCTAGCCCATCGCGAGCTAAAATGTCCGGACCGGTGTTCATTAACGTTACGTTGACGATTGCGCAAGTCATGTTTACTATTCATATTACTATTTCACTTCTCGCATACAACACTTCTCGGACCTCGGCGGTTGATCCTCCAGGATGACCGTTTTTCTAACAAAAATACACTTGCGGAAGCCTCCTGCGGATGGAGTTGAGGATCATTCTTTGGAAGAATGATCGTGCTCACAACTGGACCGCAAAATTCTGAAGTTTTAAAGGCGAAGGCCCATCAAGAACCATTTGCGCACCATCAATTTATTGATACATCGTTTTATTTATTTTGCAATACACAGCGGCTGTGGAATATTTGCTCCGTTTTTCTTGTTTTCCCCGCTTCAACAACCGAGTTCACGCCTGGGTTTGGCAGACCACAATGTTAAGAAATCCGGTTCCGCTCCCTGCGACACTAGTAGTTGTACCATCTCTCGAGAGGGATGCATCGGATTGAAGTGCCCATGTGGCGGGTACCTATCATGGTCATCCAAAGGGGGCGCCCGTTGCCCCACGCACAGCGGGATTCGCATATGTGGCCATCCCAAACGAATTCGCATCATGGGGTGTGATTTGCAAGATATTCCCCTTGGACTTGCAAACTGCTTTATTCCATCCTTGTCGTGTCGAAAATTGCGATCGGCCACGCGGCGGCCAAAACTCGTAACGGCATATTGGTATAGATATTGCATATTCGTATACAATATATATTCGATATATACACAAAATATGTGAAGCATGATGTAAGGATATCCGATACCGTATTTAATGATATATTAAATATGCAAAATATGATAATATAAATGCACATGTCTTGAGAATGCATGATACGATACTGATACGATAGCGATAGCCATGTGTCACGATAGCGACACCGGTTTTTTTTTTGCCTGTTCTGGCCGGTCTTTTTTTTTGAGCCTATTGAATTGGGGTGGGAGTCTGCCAGTCGATAGTTCATATAATATAAATGAAAGAAAAAACTGAGCGTTTCGTTCCATCTTGTTTCGCTTTCGAAGGGTTCAAGAAACAAGAATCAAGATATCCGATAGCGACAGCGATCTGAAGAAGATTTGTCACAGGCTATCGATAGCAATGATAGGATAGCATACGATAGCAGTTTATCCGATGCCTATTGTCTCTGTCCTCATTCGCATGTCACATGCGTGCACACGCCTATTAGACAGCAGTATCAGACACCGGCACCGCAACATCGAACTTGAACATCGATCGCCTCCCACTCCCGAAGAGCACATAGATTTCAAAAGAACTCTGAACACTCGACTGTCGTGTGTCACACCCTCACAGTCACACTCATCACCATCAAGTTCCAATGTCGAGGTCGTTGTCTTGTCGGTGACATGACACCCGACTGTCTCAGACTCGAGACTGAGACTCGACACAACAACAAGTGATGAACAGGATACTCGTCTGCCGTGTCTCGTGTGGTGTAACGAAGCCGTGCCTAAAGCGATTAACCAGAAGATGAGAAGTTACGTCTGCTGACTTCCAAGACGACAGCGATAACAGCAAACAGGTGGCCTCACCTCGTCCTGTGCTAGGAAGAAACACGAGAAAATACAAGTGTCCCACACAAAAATTGCTATTCCAAGAATCATTGCTGGATGGGAATAGGTCTGTGCACTTTGATATCAAGTAAAGTTTGGGGAAATATAGCAGTATACAGCACATGTTAAGACAGATCAGTGCACAGGAACGACCTCAATCCCTCGGATAACTTTCTGCAACCTCCCGGAAATGTCACGCCGTATGACTGACGGCGACATTCAAGTTTCGGTTTTAACGTCGCGAAATGCACTGGCTCTGCGACGCTCAATTTTGTTCTGTATTGCTCTCTCCGCAACGCTGCAGTGCTCTCTCGCCAGCAAGATAGTGGACACTAACAGGTAGGCACACAACCTCTGCTCGATAGCATATAGTTTGTGCGACTTAAATGAACATATATGGCTAGAACCGATCTTCGAAACCAAGCTTGTTCACGACGAGCGCGGAAGAATGCGTGGTTTACGACCTCTGCCGCCGGTCTCATTCGAACTCTCCCGCTGCTTGTTTGCTGTCTCTACGTCAACTAACACAGGATCCTTTGCAGCCTGGCGACGCCGAGGCTTTTGGAAGGTCAACCGGAGTGCAACAGTTCCTTTCATCAGTTTCCCGAGTTGAATGCGATCCTCGCGAACCTGACAATATCCCTCAACCAAAGTATTCCCATCAAACAGTCAGGCTTCGAGATCAACGTCACCAACCTTGAGTGTCACAAGGTCCAAGTGAACTGCTTAGAGGTACGATATCCACTTTCTAACAACGGCTCCACACTAGTGATATGTAGCTGCTCCGAGCACATCTTAAAACACGGCGTGCAGACCTGACATTCAGGAACGGTGATTTGCTGCTTCGGCAACAAATCAAATCAGGCTGTTTCGTATTATGTGAACCCTACAACCCGCTATTAACCCTAAGGTAGCTCTGCTGTAGGTGGAAGATGTCTGCGCCACGGGTGTATGCACAACGTTGGTAGTATCCGCGAGCCACATACAATTTGCGTGCAGTGCGAAGATATCCGAGCAGTCTTCAGGAAACGTCGTTCCTGAAGGTAAGGACCGTTAAGCGGAAGCTCTGCTCGATAAGACGCCTCCTTTTACTATTCCTCACTGATTGCACCTTTCTCGTAAATTTTCTTCTTTGTCATTTTCAATTGTCGAACATTCATACCGTCTGCGAGAACCCGACGATGCTTATACATCACGTTCAAAATTTGCGTTGGGAACGTGAGGTGATACATGCTTGTGACAGTAAAATATCTGTTCTGATTGTGCTATCAGCATAGTTGGTTGTTAGATTTAAGCCTTGTCTTGCCGGCCGTGTACTGCTCCAGGAGATGTCGACGTGGCCATAAGCATCGACGACCTGGGCCTCCTTCTGCCATTCGAACTTCAGCTAAGCAAGGTAGGGGTATGTGCACAGATGCACG
Source organism: Cymbomonas tetramitiformis (assembly GCA_001247695.2). Classification (NCBI taxonomy): domain Eukaryota; kingdom Viridiplantae; phylum Chlorophyta; class Pyramimonadophyceae; order Pyramimonadales; family Pyramimonadaceae; genus Cymbomonas; species Cymbomonas tetramitiformis. Next base: position 53,552 of record LGRX02033588.1, on the reverse strand, counting down.
TGAAAGTGCACCAACTCATTAAGATATCACAAACACACACACACACACACACTCACACTCCCTCTGTCTCTCTCGCACAGCATACGCACACTCACTACGCATACATATATGTTATGTGTAGCGATGTATGCATGCATGAATGAATATCCATCCGCGCGTTTGTACTGCATTGTCGCACCGCAAAAGTTTCGCTGAGCGCTAACCGTTCCGCGGATCTTTTTGTAGGAAAATCTTGTGGAACAAATCAGCCTGGATAACAGCGATCCGCGGAAGAAAGTATTTTTCACAGTCTTGCCGTACGTCCTTTCCTCTTTGTACTCAGCTCAAGCGCTCGATGTTTTACTCTGCTGCATCACTGTCGCGCCGCACAACAGAACGACAGCTTAATCGAAGAGCGGTCCAAGCACGTATGCACGCGGCCTGCGAATTTCAAACAGCAGCCTCTCATGGATTACCCGAAGGCAGTAGAACGGCGTGCCTGCCCTTGAAGCACCACCGCATACATCTCAAAGTAAAGCTGGGAACTAAATCTATTCCACTGCGCTAGCAACTCGCATTAGCGTGTTAAATTAAGTGTCCGCTCTCACTATCACACACCAGTGTCAAGGACCTGGATAGGTTGTGATCGTCATGTTTTGCAAATACAGGCGGTTGGACCACTACTTTGGTCGACTGTTCCACCAGTCCACATATGACATTATTGTCGTCCCGGCGCAAAAGCGTTCAGCCAAATTGAAGCGACTTCTTTATTACCACGTCCTCCATTCCTATTCTGCTCAGATGTATGCATTCTGAGCTTGGTAGGGTTCGCCTCTGAATTTGGTTGAGGCGAGTCATGAGAATACGGATGCTGATCTTGTCGCAACAGGGAGAATTTAACGTTCTCTGGTGGCACTACAAAGCTGCGCAACCTGCTTAATCTGCTCAAGGTGTGTGGCATGACAGCGAAATTTCGTCCCTTGTGCCACCTCACTCGGCTTTTGTTGCCATTCTCGGGAAGACCGGGAAAGCTTCCTGTGAGGGGCGGCTGCGACGCACAAACCAGATTTGCGACCGTTTCCCCTTGAGAAGTCTGGTTGCTGTTCCAGTGCGTCGATGCTCTCGCACGGCGGCAACTCTGAATCATCGAAACGACGCATTTCGTACTTGTGTGCCACTGCCTTCACGCCCCTCCACTAACACATGGCTTTTGGCGGCTGCAGGGTACAGTTATTGTGTTGCTGGAGGAGCAGATTCCAAAGATGGTGCTAAGCGAAGTGTCTAACTTACTCACTAATCAGCTGAATCCTATCCTTCAGATCGCACCAACCGTGAGCTACTTTCCCCTGGTGTCATCGAGGGTTGAGATAGAAGTCAGTGTGTGCTTCGTGTGGCTATTTCCCTATTTCCCCTCTTGTGTTGAACTTGCAGCTGAGGGTGGAAATCACACGATGCGCTCTGCCTGCATGCATCATTTCTGTTTTCCGCTTATGTTGAGTTTTCACGCAGCGTCCAGTACCTGAAGGCGGGCACCCCACGCGCAGCCCAAGCACCCGTGATCCAGGCACCAGCTGTTCCCAAGCCCCTACCCCGAGAGCCAAGTGCGGTGTGCAGTCGCGGAGCGGATATCGGCTCTGAGCTGGGTTACAGCTTGAAAGCTCTACGTAGCTGCCCTCTGTCTCTGGTATATCAGAAAAGGGGGGTGGGCTAGAGGGGTTTGAAATACACTTTTGTCCAGCCACAGCCTGTGTCCAGCTTGCGTGCGGTTTCTTCAGGCGCCGCACCACATACACTAGGTGAAGGGATGTTTTCCTGTAGCCATCGATACAGGTTTTTGCTGTATACTAAGGTGCAGATCTCATCCGTGGTGCTGGGGGCAGGTGATGGAGCCTTACACTCAGCCGCGGCCTGCCCCTGCGAGCCCCGCGCAGCCCGCGCCTGATGCCACGTGGCTAAACTGGCAGCACACTAACAGCCTGAACATCTTGAGCACGCTGCTTGCAGAGCTGCGCATCGACCTGATTCTGGTGAGATTGCCAAGCAGGCCCCTCGATGCATCAGTGGCTCGCTGTCTCAGAACAGCTCTTGTCCACTACGGTCTTGCTGTCTTGTGACTGCGCTTCCCTGATGCAGTCAGCGCCTCTGGCCCGTTGATCACAGATAATGGATCTCACGGTGCGCGGTGCAAGTGGACCGCATGTGCAGTGGCGCAGATACCAGGAGCTTGCCGTGGTCGCATCAGGTGGTCACTTGTGCAGCAAAGTGTGGGCTGTGACAGGAGCTTACGGGACACTCAAGTCTCAGCATCCCTCTATCAACACCTATCGAGCTTCCCCTTCACTCCGCCCTGGCCAACATCACCCTCACTGTGCAGCAGGCAGCCCTCCCCCTTCCGTCGCCCAGCAGCCGGGTCCATGCATATCCATGTGGTGCGACGGATGCCTGTGCCACTCGGCGTGAGGCAAGAGAGGCTTGCACACGCTGTTGTTGTTTCTGATGCCTGTGCCACCAAGGCAGAGGGATGCAGACCGAGGGTGTTACAATGGCCTCCACCTATTAAAGTGGCGGCATGTTACATTAGGGTATTACGATTGCTTGTGCAGCTCTGCTTGTTCATGCAGACTCCAGGTGATATGGATGCCTGCGCAATTCATACTGCAGCATGCAGGCTTCGGCTTGCCTGTGTTCCTCGCGCTGAAGCACCCAGGCGGAGGGGGAGTTATATACGCCCGTGGCGCTCGGGTGAAGGCACGCAAACTGTTGGGGTAGCAAATTCCCGCGCCACTCAGACTGACATGCAGCCTCAGCGCGTGGCATGTTGCTTTTGGGCATCACCATTTCTTGTGTTTTGATTGCCAGACCACCTGATTAGCATGCGCCACGGGGCCAGTGACCGCGTGCGCCTGGGATGACCGGCATGCGCCACGTGGCCAGTGACCGTGTGCGCCTGGGATGACCGGCGTGCGCCACGTGGCCAGTGACCGCGTGCGCCTGGGATGACCGGCATGCGCCACGGGGCCAGTGACCGTGTGCGCCTGGGATGACCGGCATGCGCCACGGGGCCAGTGACCGCGCTCGCCTGGGATGACCGGCATGCGCCACGGGGCCAGTGACCGCGCTCGCCTGGGATGACAGGCATGCGCCACGGGGCCAGTGACCGTGTGCGCCTGGGATGACCGGCATGCGCCACGGGGCCAGTGACCGTGTGCGCCTGGGATGACTGGCATGCGCCACGTGGCCAGTGACCGCGTGCGCCTGGGATGACCGGCATGCGCCACGGGGCCAGTGACCGTGTGCGCCTGGGATGACCGGCACGCGCCACGGGGCCAGTGACCGCGTGCGCTTGGGATGACTGGCATGCGCCACGGGGCCAGTGACCGCGTGCGCTTGGGATGACTGGCATGCGCCACGTGGCCAGTGACCGCGTGCGCCTGGGATGACCGGCATGCGCCACGGGGCCAGTGACCGCGTGCGCCGGGGATGACCGGCATGCGCCACGTGGCCAGTGACCGCGTGCGCCTGGGATGACTGGCATGCGCCACGGGGCCAGTGACCGCGTGCGCCTGGGATGACCGGCGTGCGCCACGTGGCCAGTGACCGTGTGCGCCTGGGATGACTGGCATGCGCCACGTGGCCAGTGACCGCGTGCGCCTGGGATGACCGGCGTGCGCCACGTGGCCAGTGACCGCGTGCGCTTGGGATGACTGGCATGCGCCACGTGGCCAGTGACCGCGTGCGCCTGGGATGACCGGCATGCGCCACGTGGCCAGTGACCGCGTGCGCCACGTGGCCAGTGACCGTGTGCGCCTGGGATGACCGGCATGCGCCACGGGGCCAGTGACCGCGTGCGCCTGGGATGACCGGCATGCGCCACGGGGCCAGTGACCGCGTGCGCCACGTGGCCAGTGACCGTGTGCGCCTGGGATGACCGGCATGCGCCACGGGGCCAGTGACCGCGTGCGCCGGGGATGACCGGCATGCGCCACGTGGCCAGTGACCGCGTGCGCCTGGGATGACTGGCATGCGCCACGGGGCCAGTGACCGCGTGCGCCTGGGATGACCGGCGTGCGCCACGTGGCCAGTGACCGTGTGCGCCTGGGATGACCGGCATGCGCCACGGGGCCAATGACCGCGTGCGCCTGGGATGACCGGCATGCGCCACGGGGCCAGTGACCGTGTGCGCCTGGGATGACCGGCATGCGCCACGTGGCCAGTGACCGCGTGCGCCTGGGATGACCGGCATGCGCCACGGGGCCAGTGACCGTGTGCGCCTGGGATGACCGGCGTGCGCCACGTGGCCAGTGACCGCGTGCGCCTGGGATGACCGCCATGCGCCACGGGGCCAGTGACCGCGTGCGCCTGGGATGACCGGCACGCGCCACGTGGCCAGTGACCGCGTGCGCCTGGGATGACCGGCATGCGCCACGGGGCCAGTGACCGTGTGCGCCTGGGATGACTGGCATGCGCCACGTGGCCAGTGACCGCGTGCGCCTGGGATGACCGGCATGCGCCACGGGGCCAGTGACCGCGTGCGCCTGGGATGACCGGCATGCGCCACGTGGCCAGTGACCGCGTGCGCCTGGGATGACCGGCATGCGCCACGTGGCCAGTGACCGCGTGCGCCACGTGGCCAGTGACCGCGTGCGCCTGGGATGACCGGCATGCGCCACGTGGCCAGTGACCGTGTGCGTGGGATGACCGGCATGCGCCACGGGGCCAGTGACCGCGTGCGCCTGGGATGACCGGCATCGCCCGCAGGGCCAGTGACCGGCGTGCGCCACGTGGCCAGTGACCGTGTGCGCCTGGGATGACCGGCATGCGCCACGTGGCCAGTGACCGCGTGCGCCTGGGATGACCGGCATGCGCCACGTGGCCAGTGACCGCGTGCGCCTGGGATGACCGGCATGCGCCACGGGGCCAGTGACCGCGTGCGCCTGGGATGACCGGCGTGCGCCACGGGGCCAGTGACCGCGTGCGCCTGGGATGACCGGCATGCGCCACGGGGCCAGTGACCGCGTGCGCTTGGGATGACCGGCGTGCGCCACGTGGCCAGTGACCGTGTGCGCCTGGGATGACAGGCATGCGCCACGGGGCCAGTGACCACGTGCGCCTGGGATGACCGGCATGCGCCACGTGGCCAGTGACCGCGTGCGCCTGGGATGACCGGCATGCGCCACGGGGCCAGTGACCGCGTGCGCCTGGGATGACCGGCATGCGCCACGGGGCCAGTGACCGTGTGCGCCTGGGATGACCGGCATGCGCCACGTGGCCAGTGACCGTGCGCGCCTGGGATGACCGCCATGCGCCACGGGGCCAGTGACCACGTGCGCCTGGGATGACCGGCGTGCGCCACGTGGCCAGTGACCGCGTGCGCCTGGGATGACCGGCATGCGCCACGGGGCCAGTGACCGCGTGCGCCTGGGATGACCGCCATGCGCCACGTGGCCAGTGACCGCGTGCGCCTGGGATGACCGGCATGCGCCACGGGGCCAGTGACCGCGTGCGCCTGGGATGACCGCCATGCGCCACGGGGCCAGTGACCGCGTGCGCCTGGGATGACCGGCACGCGCCACGTGGCCAGTGACCGTGTGCGCCTGGGATGACCGGCATGCGCCACGTGGCCAGTGACCGCGTGCGCCTGGGATGACCGGCATGCGCCACGGGGCCAGTGACCGTGTGCGCCGGGGATGACCGGCATGCGCCACGGGGCCAGTGACCGCGCTCGCCTGGGATGACAGGCATGCGCCACGGGGCCAGTGACCGCGTGCGCCTGGGATGACCGGCATGCGCCACGTGGCCAGTGACCACGTGCGCCTGGGATGACCGGCATGCGCCACGTGGCCAGTGACCGCGCTCGCCTGGGATGACCGGCATGCGCCACGGGGCCAGTGACCGCGTGCGCCTGGGATGACCGCCATGCGCCACGGGGCCAGTGACCGTGTGCGCCTGGGATGACCGGCACGCGCCACGGGGCCAGTGACCGCGTGCGCCTGGGATGACCGGCATGCGCCACGTGGCCAGTGACCGCGTGCGCCTGGGATGACTGGCACGCGCCACGGGGCCAGTGACCGTGTGCGCCGGGGATGACCGGCGTGCGCCACGGGGCCAGTGACCGCGTGCGCCTGGGATGACCGCCGTGCGCCACGGGGCCAGTGACCGCGTGCGCCTGGGATGACCGGCATGCGCCACGGGGCCAGTGACCGTGTGCGCCTGGGATGACCGGCATGCGCCACGGGGCCAGTGACCGCGCTCGCCTGGGATGACCGGCATGCGCCACGGGGCCAGTGACCGCGCTCGCCTGGGATGACAGGCATGCGCCACGGGGCCAGTGACCGTGTGCGCCTGGGATGACCGGCATGCGCCACGGGGCCAGTGACCGTGTGCGCCCGGGATGACTGGCATGCGCCACGGGGCCAGTGACCACGTGCGCCTGGGATGGGATCAGATTGACTTGACTGGGTTGGACACGATCACCAGCATTGACATCATCAATGCAACTGGCAACTACACCATGCGGTAACAGCGACCCCCTCCGACACTGACGCCCCGCTTCAAATGCTCGCCCCTAAGTCTGCACGCGCCCCTTCCTCGTGCCTATCACCCGATGAGGTCATGCCTGTGTGGGGAGCCATCGTCACACACTAGCCTCTGAGGCTTGATGCTATTCCTCATTCGGCGTAGTGGCGGCTGGAGCTCTACATCCTGCCACTGTATTAGAAGTGCTCTAAGCCTGTGGCAGCCCGGCCAGGATTGGCTCTCTCGGAAAGGGCGGATATCACATTTCTTTTGCGCTTGTCTCGATTCGGCGTAGCTGCTACTGACAAGATGGCTGCTGTGCTTGTGGCGGAGGCGTGGTCGTAGCGCACTGCAGTAGCTAGGTGGTGCAACTTCTCTGAGAGCGCCATCCCTTGTATCCGCTGCGGATGCAAAGAGTTGCTGGGACGGTTGTGTGTGCTTATCCTTGGACCGATTCCTTTGGCACAACGTGACCGCAAAAGTTCGGCTGCACCATGTACCCACGCCAGTGATCAAAGGATTCAGCACACACTTCGGGACACTCATCCGGGTTCTCCGGAGCTCACTAGTGAAGAACGGGACACCCTAAGCCTCACTGGGCCACCTGAGCCCCTCTACTGCACTGCCGGCGCACTGCTGCTGTGTCTTCGAAGCCGGTTCACTTCTGCCACCCGAGCTGCTCGAGCCATCTCATCACCACCCAGCCTACGCTCAGGACCACCCCCCTGCTCCCTGCTCTAACGCCTGTTCTCAATAGAGCTTGTCCACCCACCACGCGCCCGCTATTCCCATCAGTTCACCCTGCGATTCTTCAAAACTTGACGGCTGGGATTATTTTGGTGCCCCGGTGGCATTTTGATTTCGAGTGCGTTCTCACAGACTGTGGCAGAACATGCTGGCCCGAGATGCCCGAGATGGAGGGAAGGGCGGACTGCTCGACTCGGAGAGTTGCCGGAATGAGGGGCGGGTTTGGTGGGGACTGCTGCGCAGCTCGAGAGTTGTGTTCCAGAAGCTCGGAGTGCAGGTTGCGGGCCACCTGGAGACAGTGGCAGGGCCTATGGTGCAGGGCGCTTCGCAGCCACTGGAGGAGAACTTCACGATGAGTCTCGTCCTGACAAATTCCACCCTGGACCTGGATCTGCTGCTCGCAGGTCTTGCCCGAGCCCTCCCGTCCAGGCCTGCGGTGGCTGGGGCACTGGAACGCCGGGAAGATGCATGCTACCACGCTCTCAAGATGACAGCACTTGTGGATACCTGTTGAGACGCCACGTGGCGATCCCGGGGAGCTCGGAGGAGTATGGCATGCGAGATCTCGGCATGGATCAATGAAGCTGGGGCAGTGTGTGGCAGTGGCGTGGTCGAGGAAGCTTCTCCGAGGAACATCTAAGGACAGATTCTGCTGAATCCAAAGCTTTGAGTTGACGTGTTTTGGGCACAGGGAGGGCGTGATGGTGTATTTCAACGGATGGTCCAGGGAAAGGTGGTCTTGCGGCGTGTGCACAGACACCAATGCCGAGCTGATGGGAGGGGATGGGAGGGGAACGGGCGTGGGCAAACATATGGGTGCCCGAGTGAGCAGTGGACCAAGACAAATTTGGAGCACTTGAGATGAGCCAGCTTCTTATGGCCGATACCCTCTTCGACGGGCTGGGCTGCCTGTTGTCCGTGTTTGCACAGTCTAAATCTCAGGCAGGCCCCCGCATGCTGGCCATGACCCTCCACACAGTCTGAATCTCAGGCAGGCCCCTGCATGCCGGCCATGACCCTCCACGCAATCTGAATCTCAGGCAGGCCCCTGCATGCCGGCCATGACCCTCCACACAGTCTCAATCTCAGGCAGGCCCCTGCATGCCGGCCATGACCCTCCACACAGTCTCAATCTCAGGCAGGCCCCTGCATGCCGGCCATGACCTTGGCACACTCGACGGCATTCGTGATCAGAGCGAGGCTGGGCAATCGCTGCAGGTGATGGTACAACTCACCCAGGTGCAAGTGCATGCGGGATCCGTCGAGGGCCCCACGAGCAAGGGGCTCGGGCCGGACGTGGACCGGCTGCTTCAGTCTATTCTTGGGATCCCGCACGAGTGGTACGGCCCTCTCACAGTGGCCAACACTCTGCTAGACTACTTTGGGCTCTCCGCCATCAACACGCAGCTGCAGAGCTACCTGCAGCTGGGCGTCGGCTTTCTGCCATGCAAGCCTCCTCCACCCGTGCCCACAACGCAATACATCGATTGGCGCACGTCGCCGTTGCAGAACCTCAGCACCATGGTCTCGGCCGACATCGTGAATGTACTGGTAGATCTGTTCAAGCCCGTCAACAGCGGTAGTGTGGTGCTGAACAAGGCTCTGGACCCGCATGGTGTGCGCCCGGCCTTTTGTGCCAAGCCTAATGTAGAGTGCGCCTTGCTTCGTCTCCAGCCACTGCCTGCTGCCGGCCCGCCCCCTGCTGAATCGAGCACGCCTGTGGGTGCGATTGAAGAGGGTGCGATTGGAGTTTGCAGGATCCGTGGCTGAGCAGGGTGTGACGCTAGACTACTCCCTCACCAATATTTCACTCGCCGGGATGGACACTCTGTCTGAGCTAAAGCTGCTTGAACCCGTCGGCCAGTACAATCTCAATTCCACCATTCGCTACCAGGATTCACTGCCTATCACCGCTGCTGCTGACGTGGAGGTGAGCGTGATGTGGCAGGGGAAGACAGGTGTGTGCCACAAGTCTCCTGCAGCTCGTGCATCCCGCATGCCTCTCCCGCAGCCCCCCTTTCAGCCCATGTATCCCGCATGCCTCTCCACCAGCCCCCTTTCAGCCCATGTGTCCCGCATGCCTCTCCTGCAGCCCCCTTTCAGCCCATGTGTCCCGCATGCCTCTCCTGCGTACTCCTTTCAGCCCATGTGTCCCGCATGCCTCCTGCAGCCCTTTCAGCCCATGTGTCCCGCATGCCTCCTGCAGCCCCCTTCAGCCCATGTGTCCCGCATGCCTCCCGCAGCCCTTTCAGCCCATGTGTCCCGCATGCCTCTCCCGCAGCCCCCTTTCAGCCCATGTATCCCGCATGCCTCTCCTGCAGCCCCCCTTTCGCCCCTCCTAGCTCGCATCAATCGGAGTGGACTTGCAGCCGGCCAGGCATGACGTCCGAGGGATGACACCGGCAAGTGGAGGGCTAGGCGGGCCCATAAATGCGCGGTCTGGAACAGCGTGTGTTCCGAGGAAAGTTGTTGCACGGGCTGCACGTGGCGCATGGGTTGATGGGAGATGCCGCGCCTTGCATCACGAGTTGTGCTGAAGCATACAATGTCCGGCTTGGGTACAATCATAGAACGGACGAAAGGGAGTTCCGATGCTTTCATCGATCCGAGGGTTGAATGTTCAGCTCCCTTGGAAGTGGCGCACACCCAAAACCTCCACGCACCACGATGTACCTGGGAGAAGTGCACGGCTCCATGAGAGGAGCGGAGAAACAGTCGCGATTGGTGCTGGCTGGGTGTGCAGTCACGAATAGGTTTGACGTGTCCACCAGCATGGCCGGGTTGTACTTCAGCTCAGGGGCTCTGCTCAAGGTGATGCTCCACCCTGCTTACCCGCGCTACAGCATCTGAGCAGTGGGGCAGAAGGCAGCGCCTGCAAACTGGCAGAGAGTGCTAAGCAGTGGGGCCCGCTAGGGTGGTGCTGGCTCGCGTCACGTTTCGGCGGATGCAGGCGGAGCGCAGAGCTTGTCATACACGCCGCAGACCGTGACGAGGGCTTCGGAATGCCTGGACGGCGCACCACGCGGCAGCCGCTTTGTGCCCCGCGCGGTGGCGCACCGACCAGGTTGCGGTGTGCTGAAGAGACTGGAGGCAACTGCCGGTCACTGCAGGTGAACCGGAGCCGACTCGGCCAAGTGCGCATGGACCAGCTGAGCAACCTCGGCTGCGTTCTGGCATCAGTAGTCGAGACCGAGGTGGCCGGAGCCGAAGCCGGTGTGAGCGATGCGAGTTTGACCTTCCATACCGTCGGCACTGCTGCTGTGCCTGCAAACATCACGCAGGTGCGGGAGTTCGGCACGCTGTAGGCAGAGGCGTGTTCCACGTGGCGCGCCTGCTGGGTCACACCGGCGGTGGCACGCTGTAGGCAGAGGCGTGTTCCACGTGGCGCGCCTGCTGGGTCACACCGGCGATAGCACGCTGTAGGCAGAGGCGTGTTCCACGTGGCGCGCCTGCTGGGTCACACCGGCGATGGCAGGCTGCGGGTGTCTGCTGATGCCCTCTCTGTGTCCATTGCTGCAACCTGCGGGCAAAACCTGCTCGGCGGTGTCCCCTGTCTCTGTCCCCTATCTCCGCACCATGGACTTCGGGCCTCGGGGCTGATGCTGATTGGCTCTTGTAATTGCGGTGGCCAGACTGCGAACGCAGCATTAAGCTATCTCGCCACTCAATTTGAGGAGTTTGTGAACTACAACATGGAAGGCAGTACAGTGAAAGGGGAGGGCATTTGCAGCGGTGCGCGCTCCCCCAGCTTGGTTGGCGCCGCTGCTCACCATCATCGGAGTTGCTTTTGCTCTCTTCGGGTGGGGATCGGACGCAAGCGCGGCCCTGCTGCGTCTCCACGTGTCCGCCTCTCGATGCATTGCGAGTCCATGAGGAAAGCTCTATGTCACCAGGCATCGAGCCTCCTCACACTGGAGATCGGGAAGGGTGGCAATCGTCACGGCGCGCTGCTGTGCATGGTGCAGGGAGGACGGAAGATTCCAAGAGCAAGCCTTGGGAGATGCCCTTCTGGATGCTGGTCATCGTGGTCTTCATGCTCGCGGTCCTCGCGCTAGTGGGGGCCTTCTACACCTTCTTTTACGACCCGTGCGTTGCCCCCCTTCCTGACCCCTTACCCTGTGAGCGATAGCATCATTTGCGATGCCTCCTCTCCCCAGTACTTGTCGCTCCCCTTACATCTTCGAACCCGCGATATCCAGCCTAAAGTCAGGAAGCAACCAGCGAGCACCCTCTCAGGGAATCTTCTCAGCCTCTGCATGCAGATTGAAAGGCGAGCTGATTGCGGGTGGGCGGCGCGCAGCATGCTCGGGAAGGACCCGGAAATGTTCACGCCCTTCGGTGACGAGGACAAGGCCGCCGGTGCGGAGGTCGGCGAGCACTCGGGCGCGGCGGAGGACCCGCTGCAGTGGTCACTGATGCTGAACCCGCAGCTGCACCAGTACCTGCGCCTGGCGATCCCAGCTCTCCTCGTGACCAACTTCGTGGCGTTCGCCCTCGGCAACGCCCACACTGTATGGCCGCATTGCGCATGCCTGCCCTTCCCCCACTTATGCACCCGCCCTGTCATTCCTCTCCGTCCTCCTCGTATGTCCATGCCCTGCCATGCCCACCCGGTACTCCCCTATGTCCGTGCGCTGTCAACAGGGAGGCGCCATTGAGTCCACACGGAGATGACGGGGTGCAACAGGCAGCTACCATCGAGCTGGACTACAAGATTGGGGAGGATTGGTACCACGGCCCGGTGGTGTATTGGATGGGGCTGAAGAAAACTTCCACCGACTCCTACAATGCTAAGGTCCTGCCACCCCCCTGCGCCCTCGTGCCCCCCCAGCAGGCCCAGCGCGCACCTCGCCGGCCTCCCCTTGCCCGCTGCAGGCCCAGCGCGCGCCTCGCCGGCCTCCCCTTGCCCGCTGCAGGCCCAGCGCGCGCCTCGCCGGCGTCTGCAGGGGAGCGCTCCCTCCGGCAAGAGGGCCGGGCCCAGCGTGCCGCCAGTCAAATCACGTGCTACAGCACGGGTGGGCGTGGGAGGGGGTGCTCCGGCAGGCCTACGCAGTCTGCCTGCTGATCTCCTTCTTTTCGGGAGGGTTCCTGTACCTCAACGTGTGCATTCTGCTCGCCGTGTGGGTGATGCCGCCTTCGCTCCTGCATCCCGTGCGCCGTGCCCAGGTGCGTTAATCACAACCGCTGCTCGGACCTCCCTTCCCTATAGCATGCTTCAACCAGCCTCATGCGTTTAGGTGATGGGCCGCGGCGGCGCTTTGGGAGGTGAGGTGCTGCGATGGGCTGCGGCAGCGCGTGGGGAGGTGAGGTGCTGCGATGGCTGCGGCGGCGCGTGGGGAGGTGAGGTGCTGCGATGGCTGCGGCGGCGCGTGGGGAGGTGAGGTCTGGGCAGGTGCTGCAAGTGAGCCAGTTTTTCGGGAAGTGGACACTGGTGGAGCCGTACATCCTGATCATGATGATGGTGGCCTACAACATCTCCTTCTCCATCACGCCAGGTCAGACTTCCCACCCCCCCCTTTGCCCCCATCTTGCCGCTGCCGGCGTGCACAGTGCGTGCTGTCCCTGCCGCAGCCCTGCGTGGTTGTCACTGGAGGAGCCAATGGGAGGCTGGAGGATTTCGGGGCACTTGCCAGACCTCTCATTTGAGCTCATTCTGTACATGAACCGCGACAACCCGTTTGGATCCTACTGGTACATCGTGGCCTGCATTGGGAGTATCGTTCTCACGCAGCTCATTGTCCTTCTCAACAATAAGGTGCATCTCCCCACCTTCGCCGAGCAGCCCCCTCTATTGGAATCTGCAAGTGCTGCTGATCAGTTTGGTGTAAAGCATGACTATCTAGACCTTGTACAGTAGTCAGGATGCTCAAACCCTGAAGAAACCCTAAAGAAACCCTGTGGAACCCTTAGATCTAGATCTGTAGATCTGCTGAACTAATCGTGGCCGTCAGATCACTGATGACCATCGGGAAGTGCGTAATGACTCCATATGTAGTAGTCAGGAGTGTCACTGCGGTCGGTATGAACACGACAGTGACACGTAGGAGTCTGTTTCGTGAACTTTCACATAAGATCGCCCAATCAGTAATGATGGCGCGCAAATGTTCGTGTCGTTTCGAGCAACGAACTGGTATATCTTTTGATAATGAAAGTTTACGCTTGCTTTTTGTGTAACCGAAACTCTCGAAATCCTACAGGTTATGGGCCCACTTACTACACAGTAAGTGTTAACCTACGGTTGTATCACGCAAATTTTTTGCTGCGCGTTTTTTCGGAAATGAGTGAGAGACAAGACAAGCCCAAGCTTGCGGAGCGGACCCCACCAGGACTGGGTGTGGAATCTACTTACGGCGATATCTCGGAGGTGATGTCGGAAGGTGGAATTTCAGTTGGGGAGGACTCTGCAGCGCTGACAGCTCTTATCGATGAGCGACAACAACAGCTATCTTCGCAGCAAGACGCGCGTATAAATGAGCTTATGAAAATGGTTCAGGTCCTGGCACAGACAGTGCCCCAGTTGGCTGCGAATCAGAATGCGGGGACAGGAGAAGCGGTTGCGTCTCCTGAGGCTGCGAAATCCGGTATGTCTGGTTCCGGTGTTCACTCTCACGTTGCGGGTGGAAATGCGGGCGTACCTTTGCCTCCTCTGGCGGAAATGTTGAAGAGTTTCAAGTCTGACCAACTTTATTCTGGTCAGGACGCGGAAAATGACGCCAAGTGGCTAGAGTTCCGAGGTAAAATTGTGCCATGTTTGCGTCACCGGGCACTGGCGTTACTCTTATCGGACGCGCGCGACTTGGAGGACATCAAGGGGGACGAGCACTTCTCTGTGGCAGCGAATCAGTTGTTTCACGACTTTCTGTTGGCCGTGACTTCCAAGACGGCAAATGCGGTTGTGCAGACGTACAGCGAGGAGGCGGACGGTATCTTGGCCTGGCGGCAGCTAGTTAAAATGCGTCGGAGCACGGGCTCTGCGTACTTTGTGAGGCAGATCAAGGCTCTGCTTGATGACACGAAGAAGTTTGCGTCGCTTGCTAACCCACTGCCGTTCTTTCTGAGTGCGCGGCAAATTCTCGACAAGGTGAAGGAATATGCGTACACGAGCGAATTCCTGCCGACCGGTGAGAAATTTCATGTTGCCAGCCTGGAGGCGGTCTTTGTGGCTATGGTGCTGAATTCTTTGAACCCGGCATATGTCTTGGTACGTTCTATGTACTCCAAGAACAAGATACCGTCGTTCCAGGAGCTGAGTGACGCGGTGTGTGACCACTACGACAACGTTATAGCTACTTCAGCAGCGGCTACGGAGACGGGTGCTGGAATTGTGGAGGACAGGCGCAAGCAGGAGGAGCAGAAACGTACTGTGATGCTCAAGAAGGTACCGTGCCCGATATGTCATATGATTGGACACTCGTCCAAGGAAGGCTTTGTGACTAACGAGGGCAAGCGGGAGGAGTACCTCAAGAAGAATCCCAAGAGGAGGGACGCGATAATGAAGAGGGTCTAGGACTACCAGAAGCATGGGAAGCTACCCAATCGTGCAGCTGCTGTTACTGAAGCTCAGCAGGACCCTGGTGTGGACGCCTCTGGGGAGGCTCTGTATGCTATCTGTGAGCTTGACAGCATGGTTACCTGCTTCTCTGACGACATGCCTCAGTTTATCTCTGGTTACACTGTGGAAGACTATATTGAGTCTCAATCTGGTGTCTCCCTGTACAACTACTATGCAGTTCTGGGTGGAATTACATCTTCTGAGGATCCTTTCCCAGTTGGAGGTGAGGACCAATCTGTGAGTGGTGTCTGTCGGTGGAGGTCTGATGCTTCTGTGAGAAGGCACTCTGCATTGAGGAAGCCTGGTAAGAAGTCACACCCCTATCAGCCCAATAAGCATCGGTTCTTATTGAATGAGCACAGATATTTCCCTGTGACTCCAGTGTACGACTCGTTTGTCTACATTGATACTCTGTGCACAGCTCTGCCTGGGAGGAAGCTTGATCCTACCCAAGCCCTATGGGAGGCAGGAAGGGAGCAGCATCTTGGGCCTGGGTATCAGATATCCCCCAGGCAGCCATGGTACACTTCGGATGTCCAGTATGTGCATAGTATGTTCATGAATGGCTCTGTGGAAGTGTCGGACAGGGCATTGAAGGTGCTGGAGGATCCTCACTTTCCTGCTAATGGCAGAGTGGTGTGCCGAGAAGAGATGGTGTATGCGAAGCACCTTGTGGCGGAGCAGCTGGGCTTACTGCAACGTCTGCTTGAGAAGGAGCCGGTCATGGTACGAGGTTGCAGTCATGGGTAACATTACTCAGTATGGTTACTCGGGACACAGTGAAGGCGGTTGAGGACTTCTGGGCTCTGCTGGGATATGGCTATGATGATGAGTGGGACTTTGACTCCTCGTCTGATGGCAGTGATGATTCGGATCAAGGTGGCTATGACTCTGAGGACTCTTCTCATAGTGGTAGTGACTCTTCGGATCCAGGGGATTCTACCTCTGAGGCCACGCCGGACAACTGTATGATATACGGTATTGAGCAGGTTGCTTTTCAACATGCCTTCTCTTCTCACCCTTTGCCTGAGCAGATTGCTGCTAATCACCATGCCTGGGCCAGTCACACACTATCTGGACTCAGCTATATACCTGGTCCCAGCGATTCCTCTGGCTCAGGTGATGATGATCATGCTTCAGATACTATGCCGAGTCTGGTGGATGCCTCTGACTCAGACGAGGAAGATGGTGAACACTCATGGCAACCCTTTGAAGGAGTGGGTGGTATCCCCTCTGATGATTGGGCATCTGGGCTTTCTTGTCGTCATTGCGGCGATGACTCTGGTTACTCCATAAGTATTATGGATACAGCTTCTAACTTTGACTCGGGTGATGATCGCTATGCTTCGGATGCTATGCCTGATCTGGTGGATGCCTCGGACTCAGACGAGGAGGATGATGTGTGCATGTTGCAGCCCCTTGAAGGAGTGGGTGGCATCCCCTCTGATGATTGGGCATCTGGACTATTCTGTCTGCCTTACAAGCACCACCTCTGTCCCGAGAGCGCTGACCCTGGGACTGATTGGTATTATGATGCGCCTGATCTGGAGGATGGCAGTGGCTCTGATGATGACGAGGCATGTGACTTGCCAGGGGGGCATCCTATGTGCACCTCACTTGCCCTGTGTGTTGCATCTGCAAACAGCAAGACTGACATATTCACCGGCGACCTGCCATTGGCTGCAGGCGGTGGTCAAGTGGCCATGTTGGACAGTGGTGCCTCCAAGCACATATTCAACTCGATGGCTAGCTTTGGGGGTGACTTTGATGCCACTTCTCGTTCCACTTTCAGTGTAGTACAGGCGGGTACTGTCTCATCGGAAGGCAGTGGCACGGTGACATTTGCCAAGCTGGATGTGCTCACTGGGCGCGCTATTGGACTGCAGTTCACTGGTGCACACTGTATCCCTGGGCAGCCCTTCAATTTGGTGTCAGTGGTGGCACTTGAGGATGCTAGGTTCAGTGTTGACTTTGGGGCCAGGCGGATATCCAGTGAGGGGGTGACATTCTCATTCTCCAGGGTTGGCAACCAGTACATCATATATGAGGATCGTGTGACTGGCGCTCTGGATACATATGTAGCCTGTGCGGCATATCACGATGACTCTGACCGGGACAAATCGGACTGGAAATTTGAGAAGGCTGGAAAGCACATCGAGGAGCATGGGCCGTTTACTCTGGAATTGTTTGCCTCCAGTGACAACCACGTCTTGGACAACTATTGCACCACTGACCGGCCTTGCTTCGACAGGGACTGGGCAGGTGAGGCATGCTATGGCAACCCGCCCTATGAGCATGATATCATCCTGAGGTGCCTGCAGAAGGCACTCAGTGATTTTGATAGGGCACCTCACTCCACCAAATTTCTTTTGGTGTTACCCAGATGGGAGACTGCCAGCTGGTGGCAGTTTACGTCCCAGTTTACCATTATTCATGAATATCCTGCTGGGGAAACGATATTCTCAGCTCCACTGGACTCATGTTACAACGTGGAGCACCTGGAGATGTGTGGAGAAGACCGAGTGTGGGTCAGAGAGACCAAGTGGCCGGTGGTCGTGTTGTACAAGGATGGGCATACGGCGATGAAGCTTGACGCCAAGATGCTTGCACACCTTCGCCTTGGACACGTTGGCGACATCACCATGCAGGACATGCTGGACGAGGGGGTCCCCATGGGCATCACGTCTGCGCAGTATGCAAAGAGTCTGGTGCTGCGCTGTTCAGAAAGGTGTGTCTCCTGCAGACTGACCAAGGCCATCAGACCTTCCATGAAGCCTACGGGCAGGGAGAGGGCTGAGGAGATTGGGTTATTGGTATGGTCTGACACCTGGCCCGTTCAGACACAGTACTGGTGGATACAGGTGGTTCGTTCTCTTCTTAGATGATTGCACATCCTGGTTGTGTGTTTACTTCCTGAAGAAGAAGTCTGACTACCTGGGAGCGCTGGAGGAGTTCCTGGTAGAAGTCAGGAAGCACAGGAGCCGCATGAGGCTGGAGGAGAAGTACCACATGGTGCTGCACATTGATGGAGACTCGAGTATGATTGCTGGACAGACGCAGCAATACTGCAAGGAGCGAGGCATTGAGCAGCGACATGGGTCACCGTACCTCCACGAGAACCAGGCTCGGGTCGAGAGGTCCCACAGAACGGTGCAGGCGATGGCTCGGGCGCTGCTGGTGACATCTGGTTTTGGTGTGGAGGTGTGGCCGCTGTCTGTTCGGCACGCTGTGTACACCTTGAACAGGACGTTCCAGCGACCTCTGCACAGGCAGTCCCCCTACTACATGCTGTATGGGAAACACTATGACCTCTCCCTTCTTCGAGTATTCGGCTGTCTGGCGTATGCCTTTGTGGACCCAGACAGCAGGGAGCATAAGCTCAGTGACCGGGCGAAGCAGCTCAGATACATTGGTCACTCTGAGGTCTCCTCGGCCTACTTACTGTATGATCCCGAGTCCGGCAAAATCGTCAAGTCTGGTATGATGAGGTTCCATGAGGCTGTCGACAAGCTGGGCAAGGTGGTCACCACGTGGGATCCTTCAGCAGTGGCCCCACTGAGTACCAACTTCATGGTGACGATGCTGGATGCGGAGTATCATGACACCCTTCCCAGTGGTTTGGAAGATGGTATTCTTGGTATTGGGGCCTATTTACTTGATGAGAGCGATGAGATCTTGGCAGTGCTGAAGGTGAGAGCTGGAGATGTGACATGCTGGGTGAGTCTCAAGGACTATTGGCCAGCCCAAGCATATGACTGTTGTGCGCTCGGTTGTGCACACTGGTGACCTCAATGTCGACTACCCATTGTTTACTGAGGTCATGGCAGATGCTGGACGTGAGAAACTGGAGGCTGGGATCATATGCGCACGGGCTGTGGGGCCCAGCTCATTTCCATACTGTGTTATGTTACTCACGAACTTCACGCACATTGATCTGCCATTGGGTAAGGTGCATTTCCCTCCTGAGCACACATGCTTGGCAGTGGCTGCGGAGGGGTGTGCTGGAGGCTCAGTGGATGTGCTGCCACCTGGGGTGACTGAACCAAAGGGGGTCAAGCAAGCTATGGGGGCGCCAGATGCTAATGAGTGGATGGAAGCTATCCAGACCGAGTTGGAGGCCCTGATTACGGTCAAGCAGGCTCTCGAGATGATGGACAGGGAGGATGTGCCCCCTGGGGTTCGCCTGTTGGACATGGCGTTGGTCTTGAAGGTCAAGCTGGACAAGCATCGGCAGTTACAAAAGCGCAAGCCGAGGGTGTGTGTGAGGGCAACAAGCAGGAGTATGGTGTCGACTACTTCGACACCTTTGCCCCATGTACTCAGTTGTCTTCAGTGAGACTGGTTATCATTCTGGCGCTGAACCTTTCCCTGCAGGTGTATCACATGGATGTGGAGACAGCCTTCCTGAACTCGACCCTCGAGGAGGATCTGTATGTCCAGCTCCCTGGGGGGCTGGAGTATCAGGGGAGGACATGTGCCAAGCTCCTCAAGGCAGTGTATGGCCTGAAGCAAGCGGGCAAAGAGTGGTTTGAGACCAGCGATGCTTTCATCATGGCCTACGACGAGAGGATGAGGCGCAGTGATATTGAGCCCTGTCTGTACTTCATCAGGGACTCTGACATCACGGTCATTATTCTGGCATATGTTGATGACTACATTGTGGCCACTGACAGTCGCACGTGGTATGACAACTTCGTGGCAACCTTCAACTCCAAGTATGCCTGCAAGGACTTGGGTGTTCTGGATCTTGTGATGGGTATTGGTGTGCGCTGGGGCCCTGGGGTGGCATATCTCTCTCAATCTGGGTACATCTCCCAGATGATCGACACCTATGGACTCAAGGATGCCAAGCCGGCTAGCCTGCCCATGTCCCCAGGGTGCTCTCTTGCACCATCTGATGGCAAGGATGCCACCATTCCGTTCAGGGGGCTGCTTGGGCAGCTGCAGTGGATTGCAAGGTGCACACGCCCTGACATCATGGCTGCTGTGTCTGCTCTCTCTCGGTTCTGTGCGTCCTATGGCCCAGAGCACTTTGTGGCACTGAAACAGGTTGTCAGATACCTCAAGGGCACTGTGAGCTACGAGCTGGTGCTGCGAACAACCTCTTCTGTGCCAAGGGGGCTGGGTCTGGCATGTGGAGCACTACCTATGTGCATATACACTGATGCTGACTATGCTGGCTGCAAGACAACGAGAAAGTCCACATCTGGCATTGCAGTCTACCTGTGTGGGAGCTTGCTCATCTTCTCCTCGATCATGCAGAGGTGTGTATCACTCTCAACTACCGAGGCCGAGATCATAGCCATGTCTGAAGGGGCTCGCGAGATCAAGTACATTATCAACGTGCTGAATGACCTGGTGGACATCTGCAACCCAGTGCCTATGTACTGTGATAACCAAGGGGCCATTCATTTGGCATCTGACTATGTGAACAACAACAGGTCCAAGCACATAGAGGTGAGGAACATGTACATCCGGGAACTGGTGAAGTCCAACACAGCGGAAGCCTTGTATGTCTGCTCAGCAGACAACACATCGGACATATTCACCAAACCTCTTCCTCTACCAGCTTTCGTTACACACAGAGAAAGGCTTGGTATCATGAAGATGAAGGACTCCGACCCTGAAGACTGAAGACTGAAGGGGGCACCATCCCATACTCTGGAGCTGGAGGGGCACCATCCCAAGAACTGGATATTGCTGACTGAAGGGGCACCATTCCCAAGAACTGGCAGTAGGAAAACTAGACAGTCACCCTTTAGAAGGGGTATTGGAATCTGCAAGTGCTGCTGATCAGTTTGGTGTAAAGCATGACTATCTAGACCTTGAACAGTAGTCAGGATGCTCAAACCCTGAAGAAACCCTAAAGAAACCCTGTGGAACCCTTAGATCTAGATCTGTGGATCTGCTGAACTAATCGTGGCCGTCAGATCACTGATGACCATCGGGAAGTGCGTAATGACTCCATATGTAGTAGTCAGGAGTGTCACTGCGGTCGGTATGAACACGACAGTGACACGTAGGAGTCTGTTTCGTGAACTTTCACATAAGATCGCCCAATCAGTAATGATGGCGCGCAAATGTTCGTGTCGTTTCGAGCAACGAACTGGTATATCTTTTGATAATGAAAGTTTACGCTCGCTTTTGTGTAAACGAAACTCTCGAAATCCTACAGTTAGACCACTCCCTCCTGCAGGTGCCCGCACGACCGGTGCCAGGTTAGACCACTCCCTCCTGCAGGTGCCCGCACGACCGGTGCCAGGTTACACCACTCGCTCCTGCAGGTGCCCGCACGACCGGTGCCAGGTTAGACCACTCCTGCAGGTGCCTGAACAACTGGCGCCAGGTTAGACCACTCCCTCCCTGCAGGCAGCCCGCACGACCGGTGCCAGGTTAGACCACTCCTTCTGCAGGTGCCCGCACGACCGGTGCCAGGTTGTGACCACTCCCTCCTGCAGGTGCCCGCGACCGGTGCCAGGTTAGACCATTCCTGCAGGTGCCTGCACGACCGGTGCCAGGTTAGACCACTCCCTCCTGCAGGTGCCCGCACGACTGGTGCCAGGTTAGACCACTCCCTCCCTGCAGGTGCCTGCACGACGGGTGCCAGGTTAGACCACTCTCCTGCAGGTGCCCGCACGACCGGTGCCAGGTTAGACCACTCCCTCCTGCAGGCGCCTGCACGACCGGTGCCAGGTTCAGACCACTCCCTCCTGCAGGTGCCCGCACGACCGGTGCCAGGTTAGACCACTCCCTCCCCTGCAGGTGCCCGCACAACCGGTGCCAGGTTAGACCACTCCCTCCTGCAGGTGCCCGCACGACCGGTGCCAGGTTAGACCACTCCCTCCTGCAGGTGCCCGCACGACCGGTGCCAGGTTAGACAACTATTGCAGGGACACAAAGTCCAGAGCAGTCCACTCTTTATCATGAACCCCTCAGAGGCGTTGGCCTGCAAGAGAAGCGTCAGGAATGGCAAACTAAGCAAGCCACTAAAACCTCACCTGGCTGTTGCGGCTGCGGCTATATAGCGCCAAGGACTTCTGGTACCCAAGCTGCTTCATCAATTTCTCTACCTTGCCCACTTCCGTTGCTGCCCACATCCTCGGACCCCAAAGTGACGGTCAGAATTCCATCGAGGATACACAAGGCTCAGAAGACTATTCTATTCTACGAATACGGGCAATGTGAAGCACGGTTTTTGTTCTGGTAGTAGGTAGTGTGGAGCTACGCCATCCAAGCGCACTCGAAGGTGCATGTGGTCTTCCCAGCCGGTCAAAGCATTGCGTTTGTGAGGTCATCTTGCTGAAATCACTTCGCCAAAAAGCATCGGATGGCAATCCAGCATAGTCTCAAGCAGCAATGGGGATGCCCAACCAATCATCTACTGCTTCTGGGTTTCTCCGAAAAAAGGCAGGGAGAAACAGCCTGAAAACTAAGCATGCAATCATGCCCATGTAGTTTGGCAAGCAACAAAAGAAGCAGAGTGCACACCAAGCAATGCCCTGCTACAATCTGCATTAATGGCTCTTACCTATTTTGGCACCAAGGGTACCCATCACAGCCAGCACTGCAACTTGCCAGTTGCCGTCATTGATGATGTCTGCTGCGATGGCGGACATCAAGACGGAGAAAATGGCCATCAAGATCATCGCAAAGGACTGGAAGATCTGTCCTGGGGGCATATTCACTTTAGTCTCCGGGAAGCACAGCTCTGCGCAGTCCCCCCTCCCCGCCTACTCTCCCTCAATTCGCAAACACGGCACTTCTGCTTGCACGGCACAGTTGCGTGCAAGTGGACAAGAAAACCCGAGAGATGTCGAGAAGCCAGCGTCAGAATTCAGGCGAAAACTTGAAGAAAACATCGGCAACGGGCTATACAGGAATTGTGATGAACTACACTGTCGACTTGCAAGGAAAGGATCCTTGTAGCCGAGCACCCCATCAGGAGTTTTCTTGCGGACCTCTCAGCACTCACAGCATTTCTATTTCAGGGTGTAAACTGATAATCTCGAGAAGAAGTGGCTGTTGTTCATTCTGAATGCTCAGCTGCTTCGTTGGGAAGATGGGAGACACTTCCAGCTAGCTCCCAGACTTGACAGAATGCTACAGCTGCCAGATAGGCGCTTTTGGGGCAGACGGCTCGAGCAGAGGAATCCGCCACGAGCTGTGCCCTAGAGAAAGTGGCGAGGCCTTAGGGAGCCGATGGTTCTTCGCGAGGTCACACCCAAGTCTGCCATCGGAACCTCAATAAAGCTTTTCAGGATAACTCGGTTCTCGACGTCATCGACGACCTCAGAGCCCTTCTCAGGTTCCTTCTTCCTGCACACAGCAGATCCGCCAGGAGTGTTAATCGGCCTCTGAAAGTCTCGAGCGCAGTTTTGCACTTCTCTCGCAAGAGTCAAGGAAGGACAGTTTTTGGAGTGCCACTCTCTGCGAATACTTGTGTGACAGTCCTACCAAAACAGGCTGTGCCACCCACACGCCACGTAGAGCCGCCCGTGGGTGCTGAGGCCCATCGTCCATGAGGCCTGTACGAAGCGCGGCGAGACGGCGGAGCGGACCTGTAAAGCAGGACCACCTCCTTGTAGACGGGTTCCTGTAGCTCGATGTCCACGAACATGTTCTTGACGATCTGCCAGAGAAAGGAAAAGGGGTGAGAACATATGCACTCGTTTGCCTTCTTTTATGGGGGTGCCTCAACTTGAGGACGGTTCTTCATATTACAAGAGAGGGCAACGCGCTACACTGCATATGGGTGCCACCTCGTCGAGAGGGTTTGCTACTCAAGGTTGATGAAAAGATCAGGCGCTACAAAAACTTTGCACTAAGGTCGACGACTTCTTTACAGATCTGCAGGCTTCCTCTTTAAGTTGGCACTCGCAGCGAAGGAACATCGTATCAAGTATGATTGGATCAGCCAGAAGATAGGGAAACCTTACCGACTTAATACTGGGAAGAAGTCGCTTAAGGGTTTTCCTCTCCACAAATCTGACAGATCCGTGGCCATCAACACAAGCAGTCAATGAGCAACGGGCTTTCCCCGATTATGGACCGGCGCCTCTCACGCCGAACTAAACAGTCATCGATGGGAACATTTCATACAAAAACCTGACAAGAAGTCAGTGTTTTTCAAGGAAACGTGGATACGGTAGGCCTTCGGCACTGGCACGCCTTACACCGCTCTTCTGGCGAAGTATCGCGCATGCCGTTTACTTTGTAAGGCGTGCCACTCCTCACTGTATCTCGCTGGAGTCTCCAAGGTATTTCGACGACATGTGCAATAGCGCTGGTGTGAACCTTATCAGTGGCAGCGTCCCTCGCATGCTTTCGTACGTGAACGGAGGCTGCGCAGGCTTGGCACGGCGTAACGTGTACACAGGACCTACGAGTGCTTGAGTTTTGTAGTGCTTGCTCTCTTCAACTTGGTGGGTGTGGTCGGATATGTCGGTTCTTCCGTCTTGGGCTTGAACATGCCGCCAGTCATCAAGTGCATGATGGCCATGAAAGGCTCGCCAACCATCTTATCTTGCAGGAGCGCTGCCTGGCGCTTGTCAACCGAAACCGCGGTCCACACATGACTGCTGGACTCACGTGGCTACCGAGTAAAATAACCACTACGTGGGGGCCACCACTCAATGTACGGGCTCATCAGGACGAATACATCCGATCACAATCCTGAAAGGCTGAAAGGCGGAAGCAGCAGGAACAACAGCGTCCGAGCACGTGCTCGCAAACTTTGGGTGGTTGAAAAGTGGAAACCGGGTTTTCTATTGTAAAGCAGTGCACAGAAGCAAGTGTCCCTGGTGAAGTAAAGTCTTTGGCAGCACGGAGGCGGTGAAGCAGGGAGAAGAGGAACAGGATGGCCGACAGACAACCGCGTGGCTGACATCCAGCGAGTGAGAACCAAGCAACAAGGTTGTCCTGTCCTGCTCAGCAAGAGGTACTGCCCGCAAGCAGGAGCCTCATCCCTATCCCCACATACATCGAGTGGGCGGCCATGTCTACAAATGCCGACCGTCGTGTTAAAGCAAGTCGACGGAAGACACACCGAAGCTAAGCCCCAAGGAAGGTTCAGCAGCTCAGGAAGAGGTCGGAGCCAAGAAACACGTAAAGAAACACCGATTGCATAGCGCAGCCAGGGGGGTTCTTCCAGGAAAACAGCTACCCGCGAAGTTGCCACACATAGACTTCAAACAACTGCGCTAAAAAACGTGTAACAGCAGGTGCTCTTCTTGTGTGACAAGCACGCCCCGTCCCACACAAAGGGCTTTTGATAGTGCAGAAGCAGGCAGGGCCCCATCCGAACGAATTCCAAGCAAAAGTCTCGCACACTTGGGCTGGGAGTGTCCTTCATAGGTCGACGGTGGCTCAGGATAGAATACACATGAGCTGTATGAGTCACTTAACAGCACACTCGGGCTCCACCTTTTCTGCGTAGAAAGGCCCTTTCTTCTTTGTGATGCCAACTCCACGGTGGAATACCAGCATGGTACCTTGGAAGTGCTCACAGCCATCGAACTTACTGTTCCCGCTGATCGCACCGCTCAGGAAAGCAGGATCGCTCTTCGAAATGTCGAGCTCCATTGGGTAGTCGAGAAGAAAACCGTCGTCTTGGCACCGCGCAAAGTCTTCATAAGAAAGGAGATGGAAGTTTCCCCGTTTCATAAGGCTCCGCAACCCCAGAACGAAGTCCTTGGACGTCGCCGAATCTTCTTCCTCCGAAACTGGAATATGTAAGCCACACAAACATGAAAAGTTTTAGGCGATGAATGTGAACAATTTATGATCTCGGGCGTAAAAGTGCAGACTGTCATTGCGCCGACTCCCCGAGTTACTCCCTACATATGCTACAACTCACTTGCTGAGACTGAAGAAAGTGTCACACTGGAGTTAGAGTAGCGGAGGATGGGGTCGAGCGCGTCTCTATGATCATGTCAGAGACGTCGCTTCTACAATAGAACAATAAGTCAAGTAGAAGATTCGAACAGAACACATTTCATCCAGAAAGGAGTCTGGTCGAGAAAAGAAGGCCCCACTTCGAGCTCCAGGCTTTCGCGTACCCACACCAGGCTCCGAGCAGGCGATCTCGCAGCAACGTTTGAAGTTTGCTTGCAACCTTTTCCGCTCTGGCCACATCCACCCACAAGTATGGTCATCCGCGATATACCCACAGTATTGAAAAAAAAGCTAGAAGGTTTTATGCATCGGTCGCGTTTTGTGCCATACATAAAGCTACCTATTACCCTGCAACTCTCTTTGCGCGGGCTGACACCATCTCTTTGAAGGAACAGGAGTCGAACCTGGCGAAATGTTCTCTCAGGTCGGAAAGACTCGAACGTGCAGAGGGCCAACACGGAGCATGGACCTACAGAAAAGATGCGGCACACTTGCTGAAGGCGGCATAACAGTTCACGTGGATGACCTTTACCTTCCATATGCTTGTAGTGGCTCATCGCTTCCAGCAACTTTGAGAGTTCGGAGAACGTCTTCTGGTTGTCACTTGGGACGTTTTCCAATATCCTTTTCTGTCAGTGCCACACAACAGAGCCTTGAGGGAGAGCAAGAACATGACGCGCTCGCAAAAAGTTATGGTTGCCGGATGAGAAAATATATACTAGCTTCGTGCAAAGAGGACTGTTACGCGGTTACCCGGAGCACACTGCCAAAACATGAAACGTGAAGCACGCCTCCGGGAGGGGCTACGAAACACAAATAATCATAAAGCTGCTAATCAATGAGGGCCCTGCTGCACGAGAGCTCCTCGTAGACGCCGCACTTAAGAACACTCTGAGAGAAAGCATCCGTCTATATGATAACCGAGTGAAATAAACTCATAGAAATTATTGAATGAGGTGTTTAAGGCGAGCGAGAATTTTGAAGCCAAAGTGAGAAAGACATGTGCGGCTTCAGAAGCAAGCCAGGCTTTAGATTTGCGATGAAACAGTTTACATTCACCTTGAAATTCTGCTTGGGCCCTAACTCTCCTACGACGGTACAAAGGCGATACGCACGGAACGTTTGCGCTTCCAGGATCGAATCAGAACAGGAGGGAAGTAACACGACAGTAAAGAAGTGAAAGAAGTTCTCACCTTGATGCGTTCGGAATCGACGGGAATGAAACTTTGAGGTTCAACCTCCACAACGTTATCTCCCTGGCAAACGAGACGGCGTCCGTTTACAACATATATTGGATTCGATGGAGGAACGTACAAGTAAAAGTGCATAGGTTTCAGTCACCAGCAGGGACTAGGTGCTGAATGTCCCGAATATTTCGAACCGTACCGAAGTATTAGCCATATTTGTTCTCGTCAAGACCCGCTAACAGGATTTCAGGTCAAGGGGTAAGCTTGGAGAACTTCACAAGTAGCCTGAAGAAAGCAGCATCCGCATGCGTCAGAAGACAATAGCTAATCTCACCACCAGCGAACACCGTCCGAAACTGTCCTTTTCGATTGCGGCGGTGTTTATTCAAGTTCTCGTTTTCTTCACCAAGCCTTTATAGCCTCCACGCAACCGCCGCATGCGCAAAGCATGATACATTCCTTGCGATCTGAGCGAGATTAACGTGTGCTCACAGTTTAATCGCATATTCGTTTCTCGCAGCCTGCGGAGGCAGTCATACATGTTTGTACGTATGCACGTGCTACTTCGTTTACAAGCTTTACACGCACCTTGAAAACAAACTCTTTCTAAAGTGATCGCGAGGCTAGGCGGTCACTCTACCACACTTTCGAAGCACATATATGATTACAACTATTGCTGTGCGTAAAATAAATTTGCTACCCTTCGCAAGATACAGAATTCAGAGAGAGGTTTCAAATCTCGGAAGTCGAGAAACAGAAACTCGGAGTAACTAATATGAGTCTTTACTCTAACTCTTTTCCTAACAACACTTACTCGTTACTGTGGGACACACTGAGACAGTGACACCTCGTCATATGCCAATTATCAACACTAAAATATAAAAATATAAAAGGGATAACTCGTGGAATATTGATGGGAATCGGTCAACCAAAGATGATGAGCGCATCTACACGACTTGGCGGATCGACGTATATGAACGATTTTAGCCGAAACGCAATATTGGGGGAGAAATTACAGTGATACTGTTGATCCTGCGGATTCCCCGTAAATCGGATGACCGCCCAGTCACCTTGTCCGATCCGCTCCCGTTGGGTAGGAATGGCGAGAAAAAGAGTGGAAAGTAAGGCGAAGCAGCAAGGCAGCACTCCAGCGTCAGATCGGAGCCTGAGTTGGAGAACCCATTTTTAAGGGTGGGCGGGCAGGGAAGAAAAATTGCGTTAGGAAACGAAGAAGAAAGACGCAGCAATCGTCAGCAGGTAGGAAAAGTGAAGTATTTTCACCAATTTCCGACTTAAGAGCGACACTCTGCGACACTTGGACTACGAAGCTGGAGGTGAACCGCCACTTCGCGATTCTTCATTTCCGCGATCCGAGGAGTGAGATCGGACGATCCGTCTCCTGAATGACGGTCATCACTGATGACGGAAGGAAAGTCGGCGATCAACAGTGATACTGTTGATCCTGCGGATTCCCCGTAAATCGGATGACCGCCCAGTCACCTTGTCCGATCCGCTCCCGTTGGGTAGGAATGGCGAGAAAAAGAGCGGAAAGTAAGGCGAAGCAACAAGGCACCACTCCAGCGTCGCCTCTCCGCCAACACTCACAACCCCCGCCTCTTGACGCCTTTTCACCCCAACTCTCAAACTCGAGCCAACAGAAATTAATAATCAAATTACTCATACAAATACCCGCACGAATGATTGTGCCGCATTCAGCTCCATGTATTCTTTCGTCGAGACTTTCTCTACCTGCCTTGAGGATGACATTCCCAAGACTTGCCACACTTTCATATAATGTCTAGCAATCCTCTCTGTTTTCCAATACGCCTGTCCCATAACCTGCTGCAGGTCGGCTCCTTCAAGGAAAAGTTCAATTGCTCCCGCTGTCCGAATGCTGAAGAATGTTTCCCCATTGAACAGCCCCGCTTTTTGCAACCAGTATTTGAGGTCTGAATTCATCTGCTTCCTGGAAATCGGACTATTTTCCACTTTGCCAGACCTGACTGGTCTGAACAAGAATCCTTGTGCAAGGTTCAGACCCAAATTTTTCATCACTTGGAGGTAGTCCTCCAACGCTGAGATGGGGCATTTAGATTTATCAGGGAGTCTTTTGATTCCGAAAACGTGTTCATCGCCCGAACGGAGTGTCTTCCCCCACTGGTAGTTGAAGAGAAAACCGGAGTTATCGGGAAATCTTATGATCCCTTCCACCCTTGTGGCGCCCAGCTCCGCCGGTCTCTTCAGAGCGTATAAGTCCATCAGGATCATTGCCTTACATCTAAGAGTGATGAACAAAAGTATCCAATCTTGTGTCGAGGCAAAACCAGCTGCCTCTGCGTTCATGTGAATCACTAGCTTGTCGATCGTACAACTGAAAAGTGGTGTTGCCTGATTTGGGGTGATTCTTGCTTGCAACTGTTCATTCCTGGTCATCGTTTCATAGACCTTAACCACCCTACCTGTGCACGGGTTGTCCGACCCGCCCCTTCCGAAATCCTGGAAGGCACTAGAGAGTCTGCCGATAAGGGAATTCACCGAACTTGCGGCTTGCCTGACTGGGCAACTACATCTTCCCAGTTGAGGGCACGTGGCCGAATGAACGTTAGTCTTACCGAACTGTTCCAAGTAAATAAGATACCATAAGATGTGTTGCGCTGTACACGAATCCAATGATTCTGGTGGGGTCATGCAAGCCAGGAATTCCCCGAGGGCCCGCAAATTTCGGAGTTTGGCCGATTGGTACACATCCCTGGCCCTTGCTTCCTGAAGCTCCTTCGTTCTTAGATGTATGGCGGCCCAGTCAGGGGATTTTCTCAACAGGCTCTTGCCACCACCCTGTTAACCTCAAAATTTTCCCCTTCCCCAAAAGTTACAGGCGTTCAACAATTTATTTTCCAGGGTAAACGGATTACTATGGGAGGCTTATTAATATATCACATGAATTTTGTGTTTTTGGAATACGAAGTGTTTCTAAGAAAAATCGAATCTAAAAATCCAGACTGCCCACGGGAGTGGGCCTGCTTCTGACCATCTTCCATTTCTAAGTTGTTGGAAACAGACCTCTCCTACTTCAGCGATTCTGAACTTTTGTTTGCACAGCTTATTGTACGTAGTCCACCAGAACCCATCTGGAGAGAAACCATCCCACTGTGGAGCAACCACAGAGGCTGACGCTTTCTGTTCTCTAAGATACATCAGGAACGGTCCCATTAATGCAAAAGGCGGATTAGCATAACAGTTCAGTCCAGCTAGTGGATAGGCAAAGACATTGGTGCCACAAGCTTCTTTCTCTGGCAGCCTTGAGCAAAATCGCATTTTGGGACATCCCCGAACATTAGCCGTTGTTGCGAAGCAGTCGATGTTGTGCCGTCCAAACATCATGTTCAACAGAGGAGAGAACCGCGGCATTAATGAATAATGAGACTCTTCATCCGGGACTACAATAGTTCCATCAGGTCCCCTTGAAAAGGAAACCACCTTCAGCTCCAAGTTGTTATCCGCGACAAATCTATAGAGCTTTTCTGCCAAGTCCTTGCATGCTTTCGCGCCCAGGTTAGACGAGAGGATTCTCGATGAATCCCAGATATTTTTATCCAAGATTATGTCCCAGCGTTGCGGGACCCGTTCTACTGGGATTTTGAACAAGGCTTCAGAAATCAAAATTGACTGATCCACCGACGAGCAGGTTCTCAAATCTCGATAACACGAAATTTCATCTTGGAATTCCCCTGCTCTGATTGATGCCGTGACTTTTGTACCATCGACGTTTGTATCCACGAGTATCGAGCAGTGGGCCTGCTTCCTAAATGCGGACACCTTAATCAGCGACGGCTGGAAGAGTTGACTCAAGTAGAGTTTGAAATGCCTCATCTGCTTACTGTTCAGGAAAAAACTTTTTCTGCAGAATTCGTGCCTCTTTGCCAGGAAGGCATACAGCTTCCTGCATGCAATAAGGATGCCCGGGGCTGCGATTGACATTGAAACCAACTTTCCTGCCACTCTTTCCAGGTCCCTGGCCGAAATACTTGACGAAGCTCGCAGGTCCGTTGCCAGGCTCAAGAACTTATCCCATTTTTTCTGCGGGATGAAGAATTCCTGCTTCGCAAGGTCAATACCAATGCCTAGCCAGGTGATGGTCAAGGACGGAATGAACTCCGTCTTCTCCAGATGAATAAAATATCCTGCCGCCGTCATGCATGACGAGACAACGAACGCCGAGATTTTGGCTCTTTCCTGTTTCGTAAGAGTTGAAGCTCCCACTGGGGCCGG
Organism: Cymbomonas tetramitiformis; assembly: GCA_001247695.2. Lineage (NCBI taxonomy): Eukaryota > Viridiplantae > Chlorophyta > Pyramimonadophyceae > Pyramimonadales > Pyramimonadaceae > Cymbomonas > Cymbomonas tetramitiformis. The sequence goes on along the minus strand of LGRX02033588.1, from coordinate 22,409 downwards.
CCCCCCGGCATTATCATCAATGTAGTATAAATATGGTATCCCCAGCCGCCGGATGAATCCCGCGAATTCTCCCGCGAAGGCGCTATAAATGACCGGCGCTAGCTTCCATCCAAAATTGAGAACTGTATAGACGTAATAAACGCCATCCCACAGGAAACCCATGTACTGTTGCGACTCCTCTGTAAGCATCACATGGAAGAATCCGTTATTCGCTTGGTCCATAATAAATGCCGGATCCCCCACCTCTAGGATTTGTGGAAGCATTGTCACCGACTCGTAGGTAAACGGAATATCCTTACACCAAAGGTTAAGGAATCTTGCATCGTTGATCTTTCTTGGTTTGGCTGGCTCCACTCCTACCGGCATAACAAGATGCGGGGGAGAGCATTCCCCTTCTTTGCCCCAGACTCTTATCGCTCCCCACCTGAGCTCGTCCTGTATCTTCCCAGAGATCCAGGGGATCAAATGATCTGGGATCGCATGATTCTTGAACTGCATCCTCGGGGGTGTTCTTGAGTCGAAACGAGCCCCTTCGTAAGTGCCTGAAAAATGTTGGAAGAAATCCAAGATGGAGACTCCATTCTTTGCCCATTCTTTGACCAGCAATCCCATCTCTGATGATGTTACCACCGTGTCCCAGAACTGGGTACACTCATGGATAGTTCCCACCCGGAACTCCCCCGGATCCCTAGCTGGTGCGGAAAGGGGGTCCGGGACCAAATTACCACTGAGGGCATCAATTACTGAAGGGGCCAAGGTGTCCCGCCCTTGGGCTTCACATGGCCCTAAGGACTGTTGCCTGTCCATCACTTCCCGGGCACTGTCGAATCCTTTTACTGCCATGGTAATAAATGCAAGCGGGTCTCTCACACTTGTCGTAGCCGGCATGCCAGAATCCAGTGCGAAGTTGGCCAGGCTGTCAGCCAGTTTATTGTGGTCCCGTGCCACATGCTTGAAATTGAAAACACCATCCGGGCGCAAGGCCATGTGAGCTTTCCCAACGATAAGTAGTCTCTCCAAGTCTTTTGCGATAACGTTACGGGAGCCCGAGAATGCTGACACCACCAGCTCCGAGTCCCCAACAATTGTTGCTGTGGTCAAGTTCCATTCTATTGCTCTTTGGATTGCAATCACGGCCCCCACGAATTCTGCATAATTATTCGTCTTGGATCCAAGGCGCCCGTAGTCCCGGGTCCACTGTTGACCTTGTTCTGAGCAGAGTGCCACCCCGAACGAGGCTTGCCTCAAATCCGGCGATGCGTTAAAGCGGCATGCACCATCGAAGAAAAGCAATCCCTTCCGTGGGGCTGAGTTTGGCTCGTGTCCCTGTTCGAGACAACAACCACACCAGAGCACTCTTCCTTTCAGGAGAAATGCTCCTCGAAAATCGCACCCCGGTCTCTACCGGGCCCCAATCTTGTGGAAAGGGATGGACGATTTTCGAGCCTGGCCACTTCCGGTGTGCTACTCGTGTAGAGTAACCCACCCGTTGTGGTCAGTACTCTAACCGTCCAGCATCCCCATGTTAAAGGGAGGCTTCTATGACGGACGGGACCAGGTGGTCCGTGCAGGCAAGGTAATTGGCATTAATTGCCTGTATCCGCGAAGCACTCCAACTTGAGATATGCATCCCAAAGTTCGAAACCCAGTGTTCCGAAGCTGATCACGAAATCTAACGTAGAGCAAAAAAAAAAACAAATCCAATTATCGAAATCCAGGATCCCGAAGGCTGAAATCTGAAATTTTAACGTAGAGCAAAATCAGCGAAATCGAAATTTCGAAAATCTAACGTAGAGCAAAAAAACAAATCCAAAATTCGAAAATCCAGCATCCCGAAGACTGAAAACTGAAAATCTAACGTAGAGCAAAATCAGCCAAATCGAAATTTCGAAATCTAACGTAGAGCAAAAATACCAAATCCAAAATTCGAAAAATCCAGCATCCCGAATTTGAAATCTGAAAATCTAACGTAGAGCAAAATCAGCCAAATCGACATTTCGAAAATCTAACGTAGAGCAAATTCACAAAAATGCAAAATTAACTTATCAAGCAAATCCATATCACATGCAACAATGCATTTCAATTTGGTATTTAAACCTGGAATCTGATGTTACAAGGTAAGACAGGCATCCTGGCCCGCTCCCAAATATTGATACACTATATACATATTATACAGACCAGCATTCTACCATATATGGTCTTACGATAGATCAATCCCTGTATGAGCTCGAAGCTGTAGCTGCTGACTGACTGTGATGAAGTCGATGATGTCAGTTTAGCCAAAATAGTCTGTGCAAATGCATCACGATCATACTCGGATATAATGATGTCGTGCAGCTGATGAGCTGATGAAGAAGATAAAAGAGCAATGAATGTAGAATCTGTAGACGGTATGTCGATGACTGGAACCTCGGTGATGGAACAATCAGTGAGTTCAAAGAGTGAAGAGATACGCGTGAGTGCGTCTGCAACCTTGTTCTTCTCGCCAGCAATATGCTCTATACGGAAATTGTACTCGGAGAGCTCAAGTGGGTATACTAGACACACCCACCTTACTTTGGCACGTCATATCTCAAAATCGGCTCTTGGCTTTTGTATGGACATCGGAATCCTATAGAGCAGCTCCCAAATGAATTTATAAACGATGTGCTATATTTAGTGAAACCCTAGAGCGCAACGTACGAACCTCCGGCGCCTGGTACGTCCTTAACAGACCAGATGTTGGGCATGCTACAAGCATCATCACGCAGCCAACGGGAAGCCAATGTGGCGACCAGAGGTGAGTGGTCCAGTGCTGAAGAGCCAGATGGGAGGGGGTCCGTCATGCCAGCCAGCCTGGCCACGACTCAGTCAGACCCTCGCTATCCAGACCTCACGCTGGAGCAAGAGGCCGCGAGCGAAGCTGACTTCAAGCTGGCCAGCGTGCAGCCATGGGTGGGCATGGCAGTGAACCCGTGGGATTACCAAGACAAGGAGAGCAGCTGGTCTCAGCAGCGCTTGTACATCGACCGCACGGGCTATGCTCGTCTGTGCACACTCTGCGAAGAGGGCGATGGAAGTGGTGTGGACGCAGGATTTGTGCGGGTCAAGTTCTCGCGTTGTGGAGAATTCAAGACCATCTTGGAGACGGAGCTACTGTGGCCCGACTTTACGTTGGTGGATCAGAAGGTTGACAAGGAGACGAAGATACCCTCAGAGACCTGGACCACAAGGGCGAGCGGCAGGAAGGACAACGACCAGGTCCCACTCCCTGACTGTGGTGCCCATCGGGAGGCTGGAAGGTACACGATGGCGAGTGTTCAGGAGACCCTCAACACCCATCAGACTTACCCAGGGGTCGTAACGGGCAAGCTCATGTGGGACAAGGTGGCGCGTCAGTTCTGCGTGCTCAGCGAGCACACTCGCGCCCAGTGGGATCTCATGGAGCGCATGGTACGTCACACCATGGAAGGTGCCGCCAACATGACCCCCATGGGTAAGATGACTGGCGAGTTCCAGCTGCCTTTTTACTATGAGAAGGACCAGCGTTGGCAATACCAGCATCTCAAGTACGTGCAGCGAGTGGACATCGCTGACCTTCGGGCTCGTCTGAAGGTGAGGTGTGATATGGAGGTGGCTGGTGTGAAGGACGAGAATGTGAAGGTGGTCCCGCAGCTCACGCTGTCAGACGCAGCGGACAAAGTGGGGAAGTTCTACCCGGTGACAGATGGGGAAGGAGGCAGTGGCGAGGTGTTCAGCACGAACGCCGCCGCCGTGGAGTACCTACACCTGGGGGACAACGCTAGAGTGATGCTTGGTGCATGCAAGACAGAGGAGCAAGCACATGACGCGCTGGACACTTATGGGGCCAGAAGGAACCCTCCAGTACGCACGTCCAAGACTCTCAGGACGCTGAAGACGGTCAGGGGGGATGAGGCAGGGCCATCTGGCTCCGCACCGCCACCATCCTCAGCTACGCTTCGTCTGAGGCATCAAACCTGGCCCAATGGCGTCTTCGACCCTGCCATGTTAGAGTATCACGCTTCAGTGTTCCAGGGCACCTACGAGCCAGAGTCGCCCACTCGCAGCGAGAACACAGCTGGGGAAGCCGACTGGCTGGATCTGGGAGGGATCTCAGAGTTCACGGCGCTGCATGGACAGACGGTCTTCCTCATCCAGTACCGTTGTTTCATGGGCGAAATCGAGTTCCAACTTGGAAAGCCCTTCGCGCAGCGAGGGAAGGGAGTGCACACGCAGCGACTCAGCAGCAAGACCCTGCACCAGTACTCCTCCTCCGCAGGAGTGGGACAACGGGGAGAGTTTCTGCCTCTGGGTGGGCAGTCGAAAGGCTGCACGGGAGGACTCCTCGGCACCTTACAGAAACACATGGAGCATCTTGTTGATCGTACTCAACTCTTGGAGATAGCCAGACGCCATTTGAGCGATGGCCCGCAGCAGGGCACCCTACGGGTGTTCAAGACCCGTGCCAACGCCCAGTCCAAGGCCGTCTACTACCTCTTCGAGGACAATCGCTATTACCGTGAGCGAGGACCCAGTGAGATGGCGTTCACCTTGGAGTACCTCTCCTCAGGGACGCGCAAGTTCGACTGCTGTAGCTGGGAGACCTGGAGAAAGGTGGCAGTGATGCATCGAGAACCATTGTCTGCGTTCACATCCTCGGTGGGCCCTGCGTTGCTGGCTGAGGCACGTCGGGCAGAGGTGCAGGTGCGCCTTCGCAACGACTTCATGAGGTGCTTGGACCCAATCGAGGGAGAGGATGCAGGAAGTGAGGAGGAAGATGGCAGCATCTCTGGATACTCGTCCGACCTCGCGGCTGCTGCAGGTGTGAGCACTCACACGTGCCGCACCAGGACACCGTCGCCGCAAACAGAGGATGAGGACAGCGTGGAGGTCATCAGTGAAAGACTTGTTGGATTGTCTGCCAGTTTGGCGCGAGGGCAAGCCGAAGTCGCAGCAAACAACCTCACCATGGCGGCTCTCTCGGAGTCGATACGGGCGCGTCAGGAGATCATCAGAGAATATGAAGAGCGACCTCGCGCTGCCCGCGCGACTGCGAGGATGAGTACGCTTGGGCCAGACTGTCCTGGGCTTGATGGTCGTGATGGCGCGCGAGCCACGCCCACTCAGGCACTCTGCTCTGGCCGAGCTCTCGGCGGGACGCAAACCAGGGGCTTGGAGTGCAACATGGCACAGAGGCCTGAGCACCGGTCAATCCACGACATTCTGAGATCCCCGGCACATTCAGTCTGCACGCAGCAAACTGAAGCCATGCCTCCAGCTGCACAGGAGCAGGACTCCATTTCGTACGTGCCATCAACCCCGAGCTCTACAGCGCCCAGCAGCCCGGAGCGTTCCAGTGGCCGAGTTGCGCGTGTCGACGCTCGACTTTCAGGTCATCCTGCGGCGCGCCCGCAGAGTCCAACTGCGAGTGCCGTGCAACAGCGTTCACCACGAGCTGGCCAGCGCAGGAGGAGATCTCCGAGCCCCAGGGAAGGAGCCCATCGTCAGGACGCAACTCGCGGTCGACATGCCGGCAACGGCGCGTCGCGTTCTCCCCAGGGACGCCGAAGTTATGATGAGATCTGGGAGGAGAGGAGAAGGGAGAGCGCACTGGGGCCTTTTCAAGGGGCGGGGCACCGGGCCGGCTGCAGCCCGGCGCGCCCGTCACTGAGAAGCAGCCCCGGCGCACAGCCGGGCACGCAGCCCGCCGATGATAGGCGGGCGAAGCGCACTCAGGTGTGCTTCCTGCTCGTGGGGGTGTTCGTGCGCTTGCATTGGCCGCAGCTGCCTCATTTTGCAGTGATGGCAGTATGGATGGCCATGGAGGTAACCAGATTTCTTGGTGAGGTCATCGCCTGCTGGGCATTCCACGCTGGGGTGCCCCGCAGAGCCATGGCACGCGCATTGTGGGCCATGCACACAGCACCACTCGAACCATGGGCACATCAACAGGCGCCTCTGCGAGTGCTGTTGGAGCTGGCTAGGCACCTACTGCTGTTGACCAAGGGGGCCCTTGAGGTAGCTGGGCTCCACCATGCCCAGCGTGGGCTGTGGTACGTGCCATTGCTCCGGTTCTGTCTCGCCATGCTCGCCATGCACTTCACGCACATGGTCGGCACTCTGGGGTGTGTCTTGACAGTTGGCGCCCACGTTATCCACCATGGGTTGCCATGCTCCTGCTTGAGTTACAATGGTGGCGCGTTCGCCACGCTGGAGACTCAGATAGGTCGTGCGCTGGCGGTCGCCCAGCGAATCTTGGCCGCAGGGCCGGCTACGCTGGCCGCTGTTCCTCGGCGCATGCAGAAGCCGCGCTTTGCCGCCCGACTGCAGCGCCTGCAGTTCACAGCCGCTTGCTACCAGGTGGCGCACTGTGTCTATGTGGCATCAGTCTTGGCGCTGGTGGTCTACGTGTCTGCGGGAGGAGGCCTGGGCCGTATGCAAGGGGGGTGGAGGATGTTGACTTGCATACTGACCCTTCACCCTCCAGTTAAACCAGTGGGTACCAGCAGAATTTTAAAACTTTTGCTGCTGCTAGCGGTGGCTGCTTGGGTGGCCGCTGTGGCCCCTGGGGAGTTTCAGGGCGTGCTGACGATGGGATCATGCTCGGGCTCGCCGACCAGATCTATCAGGACCGCCTGGGAAGACCAGAGGTCTTCGCGCCAATGGGACACCGGATGGGAGGCTATGGTGGCAGAGCGAGACGAGGTGCTTCCGCACACGGTGCTGGACACGTTACAGCCAGGGGGCACGACCAGGGTCACCAAGGACGAGGCCGCGTGGCTGGACACCGAGCTCAATGCCACCTTTGGAGGACATCCCGAGTTCACCGAGGAGAATTGGGAGGAGATGCGCAACGTGGTAAGGAGGTGCAGCTACTGCTTCGCCAACAAGCCGCAGGACATCAAAGGCTACCATGGGGGCGCGGCACATGCGACCTTCGCCATCCCTTTCAAGGACGAGACTAAGGTAGCTTATCAACGACCGAGGAAATACTGTGCTAGGGTAAGTCACGAGACAGTATGATGACGCGTCAGAGCTACGAGTGACGGGTACGATGACAGTCATCAGTGACAGGCATTTATGTGACCAGATGACAAGGGGGTCTGACAGAAATGACTGACAGAAATACCTGACCCGAAAGTGAGTTTTGGTGGGAAAACCAGCAGTCAGAGAAATTGGAGGGAAAGCTGGTATGGCCTCCAATATTGCCAAGTCAGCACAGTTATAATTATTCAGAGTGATATGGAGTGGCTCGGAATACAGTGATGATATAACTGGGCTAGTCGGCAGATTCTATGATGTGACTGTTCGAGTTCTCATGAAGTATGATGGGACCTGACAGGAGTCGACATCGAGTGAAGTTCGAAAGTCGAGATCGGAAACCATGGCATAAAGCAGCCGAGCAGGCTGAATGAAACAGTTTTGAATTTGTTACTGAACAGCCACACCTGGCTTTTGTAACTCCGACATTTAAGAAAGAACCGATTCACATATATGTATCTTGCTTACAGCCATACATATCTCTTGCAGGCTTGAACTAGGTTCCCTGTATTGTTAAGTAGACTTAGAAGCTCTTAGAGAGCACCCCCGAACAAATACAGCCCGGGAGAGCAGGAGATCATCGACCTGCACTGCAAGGAACTGCTGGAATATGGCTTCATCGAGCCGGCTTCTCAGCACTGCAGACACGCCAGCAACGTGGTGGTCGCGGGGAAGAAGGATCACGACACTGGACAGTGGACCTCGACGAGATTCTGCGTCGACCTCCGGAATACGAACCGGTTGTCGCTGAAGGATAACACGTTACCACATCGTCCAGAAGAGCTCTACCAGCGCGTGGCCAAGGCCAAGTTCAAGACTACCCTGGACGCGACCAAGGCGTTCCACCAGATTCCCATGACCACTGAGGAGGACAGGGACAAGACAGCGTTCTGGTGGGGCAACCAGCTTTATCGCTACACATCCATGCCGTTTGGAGCAGCTGGAGCGACCGCAGCCTTCATCAGGATCATGGACTACGAGTTACGTCACCTGCAACACTGCACGGTGGCGTACGTCGATGACGTGTGCATATACTCAGACACCGCTGAGCAGCACATCAAGGATGTGGAAGCCGTGCTTCGCACTTTGGGGGATGCAGGGATACGTCTGCATTCGGGCAAGTCGACCTTCGGGTCAGCCACGGTGGACTTCTTGGGCTACCGCATCGGCTATAACACCATTGGCGCGCAGGACATCAAGTGCAAGGCCATCCAAGAGCTGCCCAAGCCCGAGGATAAAACTGGAGTACGCTCCATCCTTGGACTCATGAACTATTACAAAGGTCTGGTGGGGGAACCCATGGGACCCAACTACTCAGAGATGGCACGACCATTGAACGACTTGCTCAGAAAGGAAGTGTTGGATGTCAAGGAAGCTTGGGGGAAGGATCAGGACCAGGCATTGCAGGCATTGAAGGACGCCCTATGTTCGGGGAGATGTTTGAAGCCCATTGATTACAGCAAGCCCATCTTCCTCTACACGGACTGGAGCAACCATGGCATTGGCGCAGTGCTGGGTCAGAAGGACGAGAATGGCGTAGAGCACATCTGTGTGGTGATCAGCCGCTCGCTGTCGAAGACCGAGAGACAGTACGCGAGCTTCCAGGGTGAGATGCTGGCAGTGGTGTGGGCAATCCGCACATTACGACAGTACCTGCACGGGATCCACTTCACGCTGATTACCGACCATTCGCCGCTCACAACACTCATGGAGAAGGGGGACCTACAGGGTCAACACCTACGCTGGGCCATCAGCCTCCAGGAGTTTGAGTTCACGGTCCAGTACCGACCAGGCCCGAAGAATGAGAACGCGGATGTGCCATCCAGGTACCCACTGCCCAGCACCGCAGACGAGACTGGTGCCCGTTTGGACCGTGAAGGGGACCGAGCCAGGGAAGCGGGGCGTGCCGAGAGGCCAACGCGCTGCTTCACAGACATCATTTGCTTGGAAGTGACCAGGGAGCCACCACTTGGTCCCGAAGTAAGCCCAGAAGCCCAGGTGGCCAACTACTGCGAGAACATGGTCAGGGAGCAGCTGGGGACCAGCGCAGTCCATCGACTGTTTGACTTGCACTACCAAGAAGAGCTGGAGTGTAACAAGGGGGTCATGTTTGGCACGGACCACCCGGAAGTGGCCAGGTGCTCGGGCAGGTTGACTCGAGTCGCCTGGGATGCCCTCAGCCAGGTCCGGCCAATCAGGGGTATGCATTCTGGAGGCTCACCGGCGATATACGGCGACGAGACCATGGAGGGTGGCAAGCTCAAAGTGCCAAAAAAGATCGACACGAGAGTGATTGACAAGAGCTTCTTCCGGGAAGCCAGGGAAGAGGGCGTGGTCTGCTACGAGCCGTGTGGGGGCCTGTGTGCTGGACTAGAGATGCTCTTGCGCTGTGGAGTTAAGGTCAACAAGTACCTCTACCAGGACATCTCGAAGTCCAGCCAGACGGTAGCCAGGGCCAGGTGCATGGCGCTCAGCCGCCGTCATCCTGACTTGTTTCGTGCCGAGGCAGCCCACTTGGAGCAACTGCCCAGCAACATCGAAGACACCAGCCTCATTGACCTTGTACATGCAGGGGCATTGAGTGGAGAACAGTGGGTCATGGTGTGTGGATATCCATGCCAGGACCTGTCACCAGCTGGCAAGCTGGCTGGTCTGGAGGGCAGGCACAGCAGACTGTTCTACCAGGCAGTGCGAGTCCTCTCCACGCTGCAACAGCTGCAGCCTCAGCGACCACCAGCATATGTGCTAGAGAACGTTTCTCCGTTGTCACACAGGGAGAACTCGAAGATCAGGAAGGAGGTGTTTCCCATCATCAACAGCGTGGTGGGCCAGCCGGTGTCCTTCGACGCGGCGCGCGCGGGATCATACGCGCATCGCCTACGAGCATATTGGAGCAACCTGTTTCAAAACCAGCAGTTCAATCTGGTGATGGAGCGGGTGGACAGACCACCAGACAGATACGTGCGCGATATTTTGCAGCGAGGCTGGAAGCCGCGCAGGGTTGTCACAGGAGACAGGAAGCCTCACTACACCGCCAACGTCGTGGGAGAGCCTATGAGAGTATTGCCAACCATCTTGGCGACGCAAAACTCTCGTGCTTTTCGCGCGCCTCGCGCAGGCACAGTGGTAAGGAAAGGAGATGATGATGAAGTGGGGGAGACCAGAGAGGTTAACCTGGACGAGAAGGCAGTTGCCATGGGGTACAGCGCGGGTGAGCTGCGCGCGGCGCATGGCATGAAGGACGAAGAATTGGCAGGAGTGCTTGGCCTTGCTATGGATCGAAGAGCAATGGAGCTATTGTATGCGATTGCCGAGGTCAGCACGACCAAACTGCCGAAGAGTGAGGAGAGTGAGGAGGAGGAGCATGGCACGCTAGTTGCCATCCCTATCGCGAGATCCACCAAGGTGGCTGTCACCTCCGAGGACGCGGCTGAGCCGGTGCGTGCACAACTAGCAGAGTGGATCACCAGTTCCAGTGGCTACACCCAGCAAGTCGCGCGACGCCTCAGCCATCAGGACTGGGAAGAACGACTGCAACGCATGTGCAGCCAGGGGCAGAAAGGTACACAGGGGCTAGGCACCGCCGACGCTGTTCCACGTCGCAGACAGTGGAAGATGGCCTCCATGAAGCTCGCGGGCTATGAGGCACGTCACCGGCAGGCCTTTTCAAGACCTGGAGGCAAGCCAGCAGAGACGAGCTCAGCCCCAGAATGGGCACCAGTGGCAAAGGAGAAAGAGATGAGGCTGCCTAAGCTGCCTGACACTACGAGAATGGTTGCCATGCTAGCCAGCGTAACCAACCAGGAGTCACTCCGAGAAAGATACCCCGATATACACGAGGACGAGCTATGCCTCGCGTGGGTCAAGACCGGAGGAAGAGTGGAGGTGCCCAAGGAGGAGTACCACAGGGTAAGGAAGAGAGCGGCGCGTCACCGTTGGGACGAGCTCATGGGCGAGTTATACATGGTCACCGTCAGTGGTAAGGAGCTGCTGGTGCCCAAGCCCTGTGACAGGATTCAGCTGGTGCGTGAGCACCATGAGAGGACCGGCCATTGGGGCATCAGGCGGACACTGAACCTGTTGTGGCAACGCCATTACTGGGCAGGCATGAAACAGGATGTGCGAGCAGTGGTCACTCAGTGCCAGACTTGCCAGAGGGTGAAGACGCACTATGCACGGGAGGAGGCGAGTCTCACGCCGCTGGAAATCAAGTCCTTCATGTACCGCTGGTCCCTGGATTTAGCTTGGCCTACGAAACGCATCACGAAGGCTGGGAACCAACGCGTCTTGGTCATGATGATTGAGCACTATACACGATTCGTCGTGTGTGTTCCAATCCCCGATAAGGAGGCCACCACCATCGCCAGCGCATTTCGCAATCATGTTCTATCCGTGTTTGGGGCGCCTGCAGAATGCTTGGTGGATGGGGGCACAGAGTTTGAAGGTGAGTTCTCTGCTCTATGCAAGCAGTGTCTCATTGACCGAAGAGTGACTTCACCGAGTTCCCCAGAGAGCAATGGCTTAACTGAACGGGTGGTACGCACCCTCAAGTTTTGCTTCAAGAAGATGGCCCTTGACAAGGGCCTGGACTTCGAGTGGGATGAGATGCTCTGGTCACTCGTACTCAGCTACAACGCGGCTAGGCAGCAGTCGACTGGAGTGGCGCCATTCACCTTGCTGTTCGCTCAGGAAGCCACGGTGCCACCGGATCTTCGTGCTCGACCCGAGTTGGACTTTGGGAAGCAGGAGGAGAAGACACTGGCTGAGGACTTGTTACAGCGAGCAGCCATCGTGAAGAGGCTCATGGTACATGCAGGGTGCAACCTGGAGATCGCCCAGCACCGCGACACCTTACGGTACGAGCACAGGAGGAGTGGCAGCTACGAGCCGAAGCCGCACCAGTTCAAGGCAGGCGATTTCGTATATATACGACAACAACCGCGCTCTGGCATGGAGGTGGCCACCAAGCCAGCCATCCTAAAGATAGTCAAGGTGCAAAGAGATGGGGTGGTAGTGTTGGAGGACAGCACGAAGCTGCGGGAGAAGAGCACAGTGCAAAACATTGCACCATGTCACCTACAAGTGAAAGATCAGTACGACTGCAGTGCAGCCATCCCCAGCAAGCATCTCGCGTGTGAGGCGTGCATGCGGACAGATGGGGAGGCAGCCATGTTGCTGTGTGACACCTGTAACCGTGGTTATCACACGTGGTGTCTGAATCCAGCGCTGGATGGAGTACCTGAAGGGGATTGGCAATGTCCCAAGTGCTTAGGTGGAACCGTGGTGGCAGCTGCCGCCGAGGTGAGCGCGTCGATCGTCGACAAGATGGCTGCCATGGAGCTGCAGCTGAGAGAGAAGCTGGGCTCAGATGTGGTATTGTTGCCTGCAGACGTGGGTCCACATCGTGCAGTGAAGCCGGGGCGTGAAGACCCATGGCAGGCGCTGACATCGCGGCAGATGCTCAGGAAAGAAGGGAGCATGGGAGATCTTCCTGACAGAGTGGCCTGGGGAAACCAGGAGGAGCTCAGCAGAGTGATCACAGAAGTGATGCCAGGATTCTGGCATGAGGGCCATCGTACCATCTTGAGTAGGAAGTGTGCAGAGCAGCACACTCGCGCGAGAAGTCTCCGCAAGACGTCCACAGTGCAGGCCATGAGCCCCGAGGAAGTACAGAAGAGAGGAGATGTGACGCAATTGAGCAGAGCTCAGGTGAAGATTGCCAGTCAACTGGATTGGGGCTTAGAGTTGGTGATGACAGTTCCTCAGGAGGTCAGACGTTTGGCGCACGAGGTGACTTGGGAGAAGATCACACAGGTATGGGATCCTTGGGCTGGCACAGGTGTCATTGGCAAGGTTATGTCGCTGGAATGGCCTCACCTGAAGGTTATGAACAATGATTGGAACCCGCAGTTGAAATGGCACGAAGCCCTTAATGCTTTGCAACCGGGCAATTATCGAGCCTGGAAGGAGAAGTATGGGGTGTGTGACGCGGTGGTGACCTCACCCTGGTTCGCAGTGCTGGATATTGCGTTGCCATTGGTAGTGTTGGCCAGCCGAGTGGTGGCTTGTATTCATGTGCCATCGCACTACATGACAGATATGACAGAAAGCAGGGCACAATACTTTCGTAAGCTGTGTCACGCTGGACGCTTACATGTGATTGGGCACTTGGAGCATGGACCTATTGGCAGAAGATGCATGTGGGTCATGGTGTTTCGCAATCCTTTAACACGGGCCAGGATGTTGCGAGGAGGAGAAGCTTCTGGAGTGGGTATGTTTACCTTCAGCATGGGCAAGTTCGCAATGGATGGCGTCACGACAGAAGATGCTGAGCAAGCTCTTGTCTAATGTCTGTGCTACCAGTGGCAGCTACAGATGGGGGATGTTGAGAAAAAGAGCTTGCATAAGTTGTGAGAAGAGATAAAGAGATATCAAAAATTTTGAGATTTTGTATAGTTACAGTAGCAAGCCAACTGTGCAGTCATATAAGGAAACATATGCAAAGCCGAGCTAGTGTTATGGAAGCGCTGACAATAAGTAAGACTGTTTAGTAGTAGGGCTAGAGAGTTATGCTTTGTGTGGACGCTTCGTGCATAAGTTCGCGACAGCTGTCACAAACCACGGCTTATCGTGTACCTCAGCCGGGTTGTGACACTTGCTGTAGCAGTCTCTGTGACGAACGTATGACACGCGCAGTACGATACGCGCGAGGAGTTATGACAGTGACGAGATACGGAAATACGGATGGGTGTTACACTTGTTTGGAGATAGCGAGAATATGTAGGGCGGCGTAGCAGGGTGAGCCAGACGCTCATTTTTGTTTTGCCTTCGTAACAGTGATTCCGAAAATAGCCAGGACTCGCTTAAGACCGCGAAAACAGCAGTGTTATGAGATAATTTGTAAGATACAGTATTCTTCTGCTTGTAAAGATATACATTTGTGGACTTGCTCTTGTGCGATAGCGTCAGAACTGTAATTAACAGTCTTTTTCATGTTGAGAAAAAGAGCTTGCATAAGTTGTGAGAAGAGATAAAGAGATATCAAAAATTTTGAGATTTTGTATAGTTACAGTAGCAAGCCAACTGTGCAGTCATATAAGGAAACATATGCAAAGCCGAGCTAGTGTTATGGAAGCGCTGACAATAAGTAAGATTGTTTAGTAGTAGGGCTAGAGAGTTATGCTTTGTGTGGACGCTTCGTGCATAAGTTCGCGACACGGCGGCACGCACCCAAGGTGGGCCGCACGGGCGGCCACGGTGCGATACCATAGGCAAAATTTACCATTTAGATGTAGTTTGACGTGTACAAAGCCCTGCAACCACCTACCATGTCGCCACATGCCCCCCCGGATGGGCGCAAGCCGCCCCACCAAAACGGGCGAAAATCGGAAAAAGCCAGATTTCGGCAGTGAGCTTCCCGTGGAATGAGCCCCCTCAAGTGCGACCCGCAGGGGGTATGGACCCCTATAGCGGGATGTTTTGGACCCATTGGGACCCCATGGGACTAATTTGACCGATACCCCGACATGGGCACCCCTTGCTTGCCCGCCCATACACGCGGGGCGCGGGGGGGTGTTGTATAGCTCGTCCTCCCGCCCCATGATGGCGGGATAGGGTGAGGCACTTCCGTCGACGTACCTCAAGCAAGGAACGCGTTTCCCGCCTTCGCAGCCAATATCTCCGTGTATTGCGCCGCAAGAAGATACGCTGGAACATGAAAATGTTTCCAAGTCGTTGCACGTGGACGTCAGGGCCAAGGTTTTTAGGATACAGGCTTTCTCAAGGATTCAAGAGTGACACTGTACCCTTATTATCACGTATCTCCTTATAGGAGAAGAGGTCACCCCCTGACCTCTTCTTTTTTAGGTCATTGGATAAAAGCTTAGTATATTCTGTAGAATGATGCGATTGGTGCAATTTTTGAATTTCCATCCCCTATGAGGTCAAGGTAGACTGGCGTGAAGCTCCTACTCCATCCCGATCCGTTTACCCACCCATAAAAGCGCATTGAATGATTCCAAAACCTTAAAGAAATAGGCTTGAAAAACCTCCGACTGACCTCTTTTTTTTCAGGGTTTAATCCCGTAAGTTATCGTCTTTAGGCCATGATATAGTTCCCGCAACCGCACACTTTTCTTGCCTTCACCTATGTCGACACCTGATACCGCTCCCGAAACTAGTTCGCCCCATGATGGTGCCTTCTTTTGGGACTCTACATACCTGCCTGAGGATATTCACGAGGAAAGTTTTGAGAACGATGGGGAGCTCCTTCCAGCGGTCATTGACAGTGAGTATCTGGTGTTGTGTGATATTGTAGAGGACACTTCTTATGTCCCTATTGGTACTACCTCGCCCCCAGGCCAGTTGGAGGACACTATGGTACCTTCAGCTTCTGAAACCCAGACCTCCTCGCAAGCGCATGTCGTTGATCTTGACAAACCTAGTGGCAACCCTAGTGCAGACACAGTCGTGCACACACCGCCAACATCTGATCCAGCTACTCGCACTCTCCCCAACTTAACCTTCGACACTCTTCCCAACGAGGGACCTGCGTTCGTAGTCCACACACTTACCCCTAGTGCTCGAACCGCACTTCAAAACGTCCCCAGCCCTTTTGAATCTGACAACGTTTCCAGTGAGAATGTCGAGAGGCTCGAGGAGAGCGAGCAAGATGGCCAATCTATCGCTTTGGCAACAAGCCCTGAACCTATCCTCGCTACAAGTAACTCGGCCGCAGCACCTCAAACGCAGTCCAACACGACTGCTGACGCTGAGAATATCACGCCCAACAGCCAAAGCACAATAGCTGAAGGTGTAATCCTAATCACCGATGAGGCTCAACTTGCCACATTGACATCCAAGGCCTTGGCAGCCCAGTGTAAGCTTCGAAAGATAGCTATCGGGGGCAACAAGCAAGTCTTATGCACACGCATAAAAAAACACCACGCCGAGAATCCCAACTACTCAGTGTCCACAACCTTCGCGTTCGATACCACTGGGGCAAGGATCTCAGCAACTCCTACGCAAGCTGCCAGTGCAACTCCCATTGCGGCTAATACTCCAGCGTGGGTTGAACTCACTCCTGAGCAGGGTAGGAACCTGCGACTGAGACGCCCTACGTTCACTGGTGCTAGTGAAGAGGGATACCCAAGCACCAAGTTGAAAACACTCGAAGCTCATTCACATCCCCTTGAGTGGTTTAATCAGTTCATAACCCCGCCCTGACTTCCGGCACAACGTGATCAGAGAGCATTCTCACGCCAACGCTTGGAAAAACGGTGCAAGTAGGACGTGCTATCCGAGGTACACTCCAATAACTGAGGACGAAGTTGACAAAATGTTTGGAGTTCACATTCGTCATGGGCTTAGCCCTGTGCCAGACATCCGCCTGCTATGGTCAAATCCCACAAGCAGCTTTGTTTATGGTGACACCAGAATCAGTTCACTTTTCCCACGAGGACTCGACCGTTTTAAAGAGCTGAAGGCGTTTCTACACGTTTCCAATCCATACACTCCGATCCCTAAGGACAGACCATTCTTTAAGGTTCAAGAGATTGTCGATCACGTTCTTTCAAAGAGTAAAGAGAATTGGGTTCTAGGTCAGTTTATATCTTTGGACGAGATTGATGTAGGCTTCCAAGGTCGTTATGCCCACAAGGACAAGATAAAATATAAAGGCGAGGGAGACGGTTTTTTGCTTGACTCTATTTGTGAGAGTGGCTATTTGTACGCTGCACACTTCCGCCACGATCTGTGCCCAACTGTCGAGAAGGATGCGTCTCCACTGCACAACCGGTGTTTGTATCTTATTGAGCAATGCAAGGAGTCGAAGTGGAAAACCGTGTTTTTTGATAACTTGTTCACGTCCAAAAAGTTTCTGGATTGGTTGTACTCGCGGGAGACACTTGGTGCTGGAGTATGCAGAACGTCAGCGCGCGGTCTTCCTGCTTGCGTGATTCAGGACGTCGTGACCAGGAAGGCCGATCTGGCAGCCAATATCGGTACTGTGAAGGTTGCCCGCAGCTCAGATTATCGGACTATTGCGGCTAGCATATATGACGCAAAGCCAGTTCACTTTATGTCAACTTACCACACCTCAGTGCACGAGATCCAAAAAACTCGGAAGATATTTGATGCAAGTGCTGGTGCGGTCGTGGACTTAAATTACACTCGCTTGAACATCATTGATGACTATAACCATAACATGAACGGAGTGGATCTTTGCGACCAGTTGCGGAACCAATACAGATGTGATGGGCCGTGGATGCGACAGAGAAAGTGGTGGTGGGCACTGTTTCTTTGGGCTATTGAAGTGGCTGCCAGCAACGCATTTCTTTGCTACAGATCCGTGTGTAGGAAAAAGCAAGTTGACCCGATGTTACACCGAGTGTTTTTGGAGCTTATAGCTGAACGTTTATGTGGCAGTGAAAGTGAGAAAGCACTTCACAACAGTCTTGCGGGTTCGAAGCTTCTTTCCCCTAAGGTGGCCCCACGTGCTTTGTACTTGACACCTGACGTAGTGCAGAAGAATGTCACGCGCTTCGTGGGTAAACATCCCTTGCGCACGGAGGCTATGCCTTCAACTTATTGTGGTTGGTGCAAATACAAGAAGAGGCAAGGGGAAACTGTCAGCGGCAAGAAACGAAAGGCTTCTGGAAACCCGAAGTGCAAGTCTGATGCATCTGTCCAGCAGGTTTCACGTGCTGGGTTTGGGTGTGCAACTTGCAACTTATATTTTTGTGGTGCAGCTTGCTGGAACGAGTGGCATGGGTTGTAGAATTGTTTGTTTCAAGTTTTGAAGTTCGCACGATCATTCTCATGTGTATATTATTTAATATGTTCCTCTTTTTGTCGTGCTCGAGCCACTTATTATAAAGCATCATATTTTGGATTTGTGTTAAGCATCGTATTCAAGGGTTGCCGTGTTTCCCCTTACCCTTGTCGACAAGCAAGGTAGCCTCACGTGACAAACCACAATAGCGATGCCTAGGCAAAACCATTTCTTGATGGTCTCACGCCTTGAATTAATAACACGGATAACACTGACTGATATTGAGACCGACAACACTGATAAATTGGTATATCGGTTCACAAACTGCGAAAACCTATGTCAGTGAGGTGTTTGGGTATCTGGCATAGGTTGTAGAAGTGATCTAACCTATGCAACCCGTGCATAATCGTTTTTAAGAAGTATATATGGATGTTATTTCCCACTTTTCGTGTTGAAAGCATCAATCCGATGCATATTGTGGTGTGGTTTAAGTAGTTAGCGATATCCGGGTATTTCAGGGGAAATTTGGCCATACCGGTAAAATAAGGGCGTCTGATGAGGGTATATCCACCATACATGTGCAAAAATATGAAGTTTAGAAGTGGTTTGGTCACATATTATCGGGGGTGCGGCACCCATGTACAATATGGCCTCTAATTACGCATCGAACCCTATTAATAAAAGAGGTCACTAGTGACTTCTTTCGCTCTCCTATAAGGAGATACAGGGTGAACTTGCACACTCCAGTTCAAGCGCTGTATTGCGATGCGCACCAAGCCACGTGGATAAACCATCTTCCATACACCCCAAAAAAGTAATTTTAACTTCTTGTCGAGTTAGATGAAGGTCTGCTATTGGTTTCAGAAGGAGGGGGGATTTTTACCAGCTGAGGAGTCCACTATTTTTAGGGTTTTCGCACCAGATACGGCGAATCAGAGCATCGACCGATATATGGGGCGTTTGGGCTTCCAAATTTACTCAAAAGTCAACTTGGGATAACGGGGTTTGGGCTATATATCGCCGCAAGGCATCGCCCACGGATACAGTGATAATAAGGGTACACTGATAATAAGGGTACACCCGCCTATACTTCGTTCTGTGCAGCGAACACGGTCTTCTTTCCGGTTTCAAAACTGGCCAAAGGTCGGAACTATCGTGTCTCGTTGGGAAATACCGTTTGCAATCATGATGAATTCGAACCATATTTTTGCTGTTCTCTTCCCGGCTTGTTGGATGAGTGTATCCTCTGGGTTGATCATGCTCAACAAATATCTGATGTCGGTGGATGGTTTCAATTATCCAATTATGTTAGCGTCTCTGGGTACGAACCTCGAGTTTCCCTCTGACTGCAGAGGAACAATGTCTGGTCGCTGTGAGGGTCAAGTGGATCGGGCTAGAAGACAGTACCGTAGATCACAGCTGACTGTTTCTGATCCTAGATTACAGCTGACTGTTTCTGATCTGCTACGCATCGTTCGTGACTGCGAGCACTATTGATAGCCTCTACTACTCCTTGGTCATCTCAGTCAGGGAAAGACCGTCGTATCCCCAAAATGCCCTGTGTACGATACCTCAAGTTTAGTATTCTAATTTGCTTTGCCGTCTTCAATGATTGTCTTCCTTGGATCACAACTTGCTTTTCATCTCCTTCCTCTTCCCTGCTGTTTTGGTAAATTGCAAGGGCACCTTTCTTCGTGAAAGTGAAGGAAGCCGTGACCCCCCTCAAAGAAAACTACTTTTAGCTCCACTTTGTCATTATTTCTTCAGGTATGGGTTTTTCAAGTGTTGGAGCTTCTTTCCTCATCCACGTCTGTAAAGTAGACACAACCCGAGTGAGTCCCGGACTTCCCTACCTGTCTGAGCTGTGCTAGTTAAGTGCGCTTTTGAATATTCACCAGGCGAACGGGTGCACTTCCCTCACATGTCTTAGCGCTTACATATGCACATCTTGACACTGGACGCGTTAGCCGGGGCTAACACTAGCTGTCTATCAGGCTGTCCCCACTCATACCAAGTCCCTCAACATAACCAGGTTTCAGACGGGCGGGGCATGAAAATATGTACTTCATACGAAAGTTGACAAAATTCTGGTTTCGCCTGTTCTTGATATGCATGAAGGGTATAAAATGGGCATCAAGTGTCTTGGGCGCCGCAGTTTCTGTCTTTGCCCGTCTGTCTGAAAAGAAGCGGGGACTTGCGGCAGGATGAGGTGGATCTTGCCTTCTTCGTTCGCAAGTTCATGCCGATTGGTCTAGCTGCAGCTATATGCCTATCCACTGGCAACATGCCCTACCTGTATATATCGGTAATTGGCCCTTTCTTTGTTGTACCTCGCGCTTAGATTACACCTTCCACAGTCGGCCAGTCTTCACGAACTCGGAATCTTGTCCTGCCTGGTCCTTACGCTCTATCCTGAAGGCTGGTTGGACGGAGAAGTGTAAATACTCACTGCTGCCCTGACGCACCTGATGTCACCTGCACTTGATTCCGGAAGTGAAGGGGCTTTTCGCGCGTGAACTTTTTGCTGCGCAGGTGAGCTATATCCAGATCTTGAAAGCAATGTCGCCTGTTTTCGTTCTCATCGTGCTATCCCTTTGCGGTTTGGAGAAGCCGACACTTTCGCTTGTGTCGTCCGTGGTGCGCTTCTGCCTCCCTGTCCCGCGTGCGCCAACGGGCACGCCTCATCGTCACCCATGCTTGAAGGGAACTTCACAACTCGACCTCAAGTCGCGGCTGTCGGACTCGGCCTATTCTGTCGATGACTTGCTAGCGCGACTATCGAGCACCGTTTTGGCGGTACAGTTGGAAACATGCAGGCACGAGCTTGTAGCCTCGTTCTTATGAACAGACAGCCAGAGACGCGCTGACGCATCAGAATACCGTTCCCCCGTTTCTACGATAGCCGCGAGATGCTTTACAGCCTTCCCGCTTACAATAACTCAGAGATCTCTTATTCTGACACGGTCTTGAGGCGTCCGTGTCCAGCTTGTCATCGCAATCGGAACGATGATTGCCGCTTTTGGCGAAATTTCCTTCTCCATCATCGGGACGCTCCTTATGGTATGCTCCCGTTCGGCTGCCAGCTGTGCATACCGCGCGAAGGGAAGCGGGGAAGTGGAGGGATGGCCAATGAAGTCGTGAATCGTCTTTGATATTTCCTTTCCCTTGGAGCACGAAGCTGTTGCATCACGCAAACTTTTTAAGGGCCGAGTTTTTGCAGCTCCAGCGCCAGGGCGATCCTGCGTTCGGGTGGCCCTTGTCAGGTACTTGTTGAGTTTAGTCGACGGCATTGAATTTAAATGCATGCGCACTTTGGCTGACGCGACCAAACAAGTCGTCCGTGGCACTACGTGGTGATGGGGATTTCACTTTCACCCCGACCGCGCTTACGCCCTTAGCACTGCCGGAGTGCACGGCCCTGTGCAGATCATGTCGGAGCTTATGGAGGCAATCAAGCTGGCAGCCACACAACATCTCGTTGGCGACAAGAAGCTCACATCCCTGCAGGTGTGTCTCGGCATATCCTATCGCATTTGTCCTTGATTAGCTTTCCTCAGTTATCTTTACCCAACCTGAACAATTTACAGTGCTGAAGGAATTAAGCACCGTCAGCCCATCTTGTGGCCGTTTATTCCATTGGTGTGGCGGGTGTGGCGGTAGGGAACGTATTATCTGTGCCCCGCTACCTTCTTCTGGCTCTTCCTAGGTGCCTTCCCTCGCCAACCACCCACGCCCATTTCTACCATGACAGTGGCATGTGCTCCTGCGGGGCGCTGCCTTGCGCTCCAGGTTCCGCGAACTGGGTCGATCCACAAGTGAAACAGCGGTTGCTGCGGCCCCGGGATCTCCGCAACGCAGGTTCCTTTTTCCTGGAGATGCCCCGCTTCATCTCGGATGCCCAGGAAGGGCGAGGCTACCTGTTAATGGTGCGCTGCATCACTCTTGCTGTAGCATAGCGGCCATCACTCTGCATTCGTACACACCCCTGGAGCGACCTTTCAAACCCAGTCGTGACTTAACAGTCCCAATAAGTCACTCAAAGCTGAGGAATGCATATCGCCTGCCAGTCGCAGACGCGCTACATCTTTCCTTCTGAAGTGCATGCAAAGGGGTGGCGTTCTCCTCACACAAACGTTTACCGTGTACAAACTTCTGCCCTCGTACGCATGTATGTCCATGTACGGGTGGGGTTTTATCACAACCTGGAGAGGGTCCAGAGTTGAGAAGCAGGGGGGTGCCACGTGCTGGTGCTTTTCGGTCAAGTCTCTTCCCGTCACACGCACCTCCCCTTGTGCATGTTTATGCAACACAAGAGGGAGCCCTGTTCTACCCTTCCAGCCATACCCAGTCTGGCACAACATTTCCGCTCGCATCCTTGTTGAGTGTCAACCACTTTTGGCCCGCACTCGGTCCTCATGTAGGGTATACACGGATGTGGGGGGACATGCTGGAAAAACTGGGCTGGGCCTTGACAGGTGAGCAGTGTACACGGTAGTGCGGGTGATGCGCTGGCCGCTGTGCTGGGGTGTGGCAGGTGACCAGTGTGCATGAATGTGAGATTGACGCTGGTGGCTCTGTGCTGGGGTGTGGCAGGTGA
>LGRX02033587.1:0-70479 GCA_001247695.2 Cymbomonas tetramitiformis | reverse complement strand
ATGTGAGGCGTGGAGGTTTGCGTACAGATGATGTCGCCAGTGTTGCATGTGGATGTAAGTTGTGGAGGTATGGGTAGAGATGCCGTTGTCCGGGTCGCATGTGGATGTAAGGCGTGGAGGTGTGGGTAGAGATGCCGTCGCAAGGGTCGCATGTGGATGTGAGGTGTGGAGGTGTGGGTAGAGATGCCGTCGCCATTGTTGCAAGGGTTGCATGTGGATGTAAGGCGTGGAGGTGTGGGTAGAGATGCCATTGCTACCCTTTGCTATTGCTATTGTGCATGGTTCGCCAAGAACTTCGTTACCTGCTTCTTTGGACACAAATCTGAACTTTGTTTGCTCTACCCTTCCCGAACTAAGCCTTGTGCCGCAAGCATCTCTTGTCCTGTTGGAAAGGATGCACAGGCTGCACTGCACTTTCTTTGGCACTATCTATGCATGTCATACGTGCAGTGCGTAAGGAAACCATAATCATATTGACACCCAAGTTTGCTCCTATTCATATTTCCTAATGTGGTACACTGTTCTGTCTTACCCTATAATTGCTGACTGAGTGCCAGGGTTGGGTAAAATACTGCAGGTTCGCACAGTTGAGCGGGAGCGTAACTTTTATCTAAATAAGCTGCAAAGAATAGAACAGGTGTTGCCAACTTTATTGACTAACTCTGTCTATGTCTCTTCGGTTGCTTGAACATGCAAATGCATAGCGCAAAGCAATATTCACTTATGAAGCTGAGCATTTTGTATCTGCCACTAGCACACTCACTCTTGACTTTTTAAGACTTAGACTTATGGATTTCTCTCTAACTGACTGAAGTATTGTTGCAACGATGGCAGGCTTGCGAGTCACAAAGCTCATTGGACCTGGCGCAAGAGGCACTGCATATAATCAGCTCGGTTGATAAAGATTCCCTGCCCGAAAGTCTTGGCAAGCTTCAAGTATGAAGCTATCGGTGATGCAGAATCTCGCACAGGAGTTTGCACATGGTACTTGAAACCTGGTTATACGATGCTTGCTCTCAGTGCGTATACAACAACTAATACTATGTGCAAAATTCTCTTGTAGAAGTTTTCTCCCACGTAGAGTGTAAGGCTACAATTGCTAGCTAACTAATAATGCGCCCCTAATCTCATATAACTAGTGTAGCGCGAAAGCTATGCAGAGTGTCCCATTCAATTATCTAAACATGCAGGCAGGGTGTTTCCCCAGAAATTAGAAACGCGACCACTTGCTGAAGTTGAGAATTTTTTTGAGCTTTTGTTATATGTGATTTGGCATTCCACCATCTATCAGTCCAGAGTTTGTGAGCTGGAATCTGCCGGCATCTCTCCCGGGAGTCCCTGCGCAAACCCCTCGAATAACGTTTATGCTCTAGCTGCTCGCGGGTGTGCCACGTGCGTCATTGTCCGTGTCGATATGCCACTCGTACTCAGGTCTCAGGTCGTCCGTTCGGCTCATCAAAAGCCTTATTGCCTTTCTGTTACCTTTTATTTTTGGCAATACACATATATGTATATTCGAGTCAACGTGTATGTCCCCTATACACCCGACTCGATATAATATGTATATCTCAATATAACCCATGCTGCAACGAAAGTGTCCATAATCCCTTCCAGCCTATTGAGCGGATTGTGAGGTAGCGGGTCGATGATCATATACAGTGCGTGACCACGGATATATATGCAGGCGTCTCCTACTGTTCGACTATATCGCATCCAATCGCGGCTATTGATTAAGCGTAACACGTGGCACCGAAACCTGATGTGATTCGTGCCTAGACACTTCATGCATTGTAGCAACAACCACATTTATGTGTGCATGTGACATGCATCTACGGCTAAACAGTGTTGGCAGCATGTATTTGTCGACCTGTGCGGGCTCACAACTCATTTTGCCATCAGCGCAGAGTCACAATGATACGTCACAAACAAATCGTATAGTTCGTGTGCACATATATAGCGCATGAGTGTACATTGTTCAAACTATCAAGGTTATCATATACGATGAATAAGGGTGAAAACTCCACGCGTTTGTCTCATTACTCCACGCCGTGTTTTACTCCACTCTTTTCGTTTGACGACTCCATACGAATGACCAATGATGGCCATTCGCTGTCCAATGTGCGTCGAGCTACTTTCACTAATCTATCGCGTACAGTATTGAGTGAGGCTGCAAAGTTTCAGGTTTGAAAGCGCGCCGTGTTAAGTATGTGAACGAAACGTTGTACGCTCAGCTGCATGCATACCCGCACCCACTACTACTTGAAAAACGTCTAGTAAACATTTCCCTCTACGTTCGTAATATATATATATATATTACTGAAAATAATACATATTATTTGAGCTCTGGATTCAGCCAATCCGTGGGCGCATGTCGCGTGAGCGCTGCAAACTAAGCTGATGATAGGCTATGGTGTGCTATACGCCGAAACTTTGCAGCCGTAATTTACGAGTACATCGTTGCGTTTTCGGCCTCTGCGGATCTACGCGTATCGCGTATCGAGCACTACGAGAATCGGTCATATCGCAGGCCTTGACGTAATTTACGCGTAAATTGCGCGTTTCAGGCCTCTGCGGATTTGCGCGTATTACGTATATCACATAGATGATAGGTGTTTTCCGCTTTCAAGCATGCCATGGAAACCATAACAGCAGAGAGGTACTCGTGCTGACTAGCGCATGAGACTGGGTACAGATATTACTAACAACCGTATTTGTAGTGCAACCTTGCCAGCTCAATGTGTGGAATGACGCATCCGCAAAACGGGTGGGGATCTTCAAGTCGTGTGTTGGATTTGGGTTTGAATGTTTCCAAACCCAAAACTGCCAAGCCGTTTAAGGGGTTATTCCCGGAATTTCTGGAGCCGCGAGATTTGGTAGATATATTGTCAAGATATTCATATTTCCCGGAAGCACAAGGGGTATGCTAACTTATGTGCGGAACGGTCGAGTATTTTGTCTCGCAGATAGGGTTTGCTGTGCCATAGCAAATTGTTGATAGATTGATGAAATAACGCCAGCTTTTCCTGACACCTGTAGCGCATTGCATGGAACTCAAGATGAGTCGAGGGGAAGAATAGAAAGGGTTACCGTAACCATGCGGACGAATGTAGGAATCTTGACTATGCAGACAAAGTGCAATCTTGAAAATCGACCCTAGGTACTACATTCTCCGTGGATTACAATGGATGCCAGTTGTGCGTTCTTTAAATGGTATTTTTTGGTTTCTTAGGCATCTGACATCATATTTTTTCGTGCTATCTAAGAGTGTACCTTGATTAGCAATTTGGCAGACGGCACTATATGTTCAAGAGTGCATCATTATGCAGGTTCCTTCAGCGGTCGATTACCTCATAGAGTCTCTATGTTGTCTAAGTGAGTGGCTATACCACTGTTTTATTTATGGAGGTCCCTGCAGCGGCCATTTACCTTATCAAGTTTCATTCTTGAGTGGTTATAGCACTATTATATTCTATGTAAACAAGGGATGGGGCAAGTCTAGGAGGACGACTGCACATAACAATATGGCGTAGTATTGTAGCTTTGCATAATTTCCATGAAAGCTGAGCGCGGAACCGGACTCGACTGCGCTTGGAGGAGGTGGAGCACCTGAACACACAAATCAACCAACCTACAGTCATATAGCCTCAGGCACATATGCAATGCCAGGTCAGAGCAAGCTATCTGAACGTTTTGATGGCTAACCTGTTCCCCCTCCCCTGCACCACCCCAGGTTTCAAATGGTTCCCATGCAAATGGGAAAAGTTGGCGAAGACAAACCAAACGACAATGCTCTGTGGGAGGGAGTCAGATGAGCACAACGCAAAGAGAAAACAGTGGCAAAACAAAGGAAGTCGACAAACTTGTCGAAACACCACGTGCCCTAGTGGATACCTTGCTGATGATAGTTGTCGGAGTCGGCGTCGTCGTCAACACCGTCGGCTTCTTCGAGTGGTTGGAAGTCTGCGTCCGATTCGCGCTCTCTCCCGCCGCCGTCAGATGCATATCAGCTCCGTTTGCCGTCGCCTTGACGAGAGTCACTATCTCATAGATGGACATTCGGCTCCGCGCAAGACCAAACACGAGTGAAAACATGGTGTGTGAAGGCAGCCTGCAAGACACGTACTTTCGCAAGTGCTGTCTACTGGCAGAAAAAAACTTTCACCACAACCGAGCAACTGGTACTTCTCATAACAGATGGCCACTTCGCAGGTGGCACTCGAAATCCAAATCTTTTCAGTCACACGGCCACCATCGCAAGTGTATGCATGTGAAGTTTCGTCTCTGGCAACGCATAATCCAAACTCCGCCGCTGCATTCCGCGTAATTTCCTTTAGAGTTGTTTCTTGGGTCGAAACACTTTGAGTGCACGCGTAGTCTGAGTAACGTTCAAGGTACACGGCGTTCTCAGCGCACTTCACCTCCGTGTAATATTCAGGATCTTGAAGACGTCGGCGCTCAAGCATTGCTATGATTATTGCAGAGGCGTTGGTTTGGCTGGGGTTACGCGCATCCGTGACATCATTCTTTGGTGCACCATGGACGACAGAAGCAGCGGCAACTAAGAGAAATACGACAGGCTTTATCATCGTAGTTGTGTAAGAGTCACAGGTGGGGAGTAGAATCAAAGGACGTATCTATCTACCGCTTTGTTCGGACACGACTTCAAGGCTAACACAACTTCCAAACTCCTCGCTTCTATGGGCGCTGGAGTTTTGTGATGTTCCGCTTGTGCAGATACACGGCAACGGGATATACACACGGGTTTACAGTGCCCCCCTTTTCAGCAAGGAAACCGGTTCAGCGTTAATAAGAATGAGGGTTACTCGCGCCAGCTATATCTCTCAAGAGTTTCAAAATTATTGTTCATTCATTTATGTTGGGAAATAGCCACTTCTATCGCCGCTTTCAAAATTTCAATACGGAATTTGCAGTTTCTCGCAAGAAGCCCGAGCCCTTTGACCCTGTCAAAAAGTCCGTGCTCCGCCTTCAAGGGTTTACTTGTAGGTTTACGATTTAGGTTAACGTTAACACTTTTCTCCCCTCGACGCGACGCGACGGGTCTATTTCCTTCCCTAGAGCTCTATTCCTATTGAAAATAGCAAATTTCGAATTCGGAAATCGGAATCGCTCAGACGTAATTTTTAATTTTATTTACGATAACGATTTGCAGATTTCTCACTACTTCTACTGTCTGTCGCGTGTCTCAGGAAGCGGGCGGGCGGATGGCGCAAGCGCCATCGTCGCCATCCGGATCGCCATGGCGATCCGGATCCGATGGCGCTAGCGTCTTTCCGTCGCGTCGGGGCTCGGGGGGGAAATTCAATTTGCAAATTCAAAATTGTCCATCCAACGTCTCTTCGTTTCGTGCCCGAAAACCTGATGTGTTGCTCCGACCTAATTATGCGAAGCATCAAGAAATACCACTGTATATACTAAACTATGAAGTTGATCCTATTTCCCTTGCCTTTCGAATATTATACACGTATGGCTTGAACTGTGATATCACTCTCCTTCAGTTTGCGATATCTGGTTCCAGCCTCAGTCCTGCTTCGGGACAGGTGCCTTTGTTATTATAGCGTCGTTACAATAGCCATGCCACAAGCAAACGTAGGAAAGGTTTTGCACTTTCACGTGCACTGAACGCAGCTTCTCGTCATCGTCGGACGCCCGTCGACAAACTAGCTCTCCGAAATTGCATACGCAGGAGCGGTACACTTTCGGTGTGTTTCGAAGACTCCGATTAGTACCAGAAACTATCGCTGCTGGCTGTCGCAAGAGGACAAATGTTTCGAGAATCTTAGGGACCCTTGATTTCAAGGGCATGCTTCGCATCGAACCACAGGAGCTTGTCTTTCGCGACGTCCGCTTGCACCAGGCATACAAGCAGGAAATCGTTTTAACCAATAGCTATGCTTCGGGGGTGGATTTTTCCATCCGCCCTGGCGCCTCGGACAGGTACACCATAACTCCGTGTCAGCTCCGCATTGAGCCTGGGCAGAGCAAAACAGTGGTCGTTCAGCTAAAAATTCTACGTTATGCTCACCGTAAAAAAGGAATCAGCAGTGGACAGCGGGATATTTTCCACATTAAGTCCCTTTACTTCGACCTGCGCTTCCACAGCACTTTTCACCTTCACCCAGATCAAGCTGCACCACCTCGTGGAGGCTCCCTCTCACCGAGCTCAGAGCCTTCCTCCCCCCGAGGAGGATCACGTTCCAGAGACACCTCCCCCACCTATCGCAGCATCGGGGACAGGTCCCCGAGCCCGCCGCTGCAGATTCCGACCGGGAGGACGAATTTGAACTCGAATCCCCTTGTCACGGGATACAAGGTCACGGGAGACTTTTCCAAGGAACAGCTTGCCGGGAAAAGTGGCAGCGCATCTCCTAGAAATCGCTTGCCAGCACAACCTACGACCATCAGACGGACTCCTGAGCAGGCCCAAACCCTATCCACGCTGCAGGGGCGGGTAACCAGCCTCGAGTGCACCGAGCGGGAGCTGCTGAGCTTGCTGAGCAAAAAGGATGACACACTGAAAGAGCAGGATGAAATGGTCCGCATGTTGCGCAGCCGCCTGGAGTTGGCGCACTCCCAGAAGGAGACAGGATCCTCGGAGGTTGCGAGTGGGGACGCTGAGCTCGGGGAACCCTCGCTTGGCTCCGCGGCACCTCCCCGCGTGCGTTGCGCAGAGCTCGAGGGGGCAAACATTGCGCTACGCACACGGGTGCAAGAGCTCAGCACGGAGCTCGAAGCAGCGCGCGCAGAGCAGGAGGATGCGCGGGAGGCGTTGGTCGTACTGCAGGGGGAGCGCGCGCCGGAATTGGCCGCGCTGCTGGAAGGGGCGCTGGCTCACGAGCGCACCCAGATGGAAGTGCAAAGCCAAAGGGTACTGGCGCTACTGCGCACGAAAGACGAGGCGATCACCGCGTGGGAGCAGGAAGCGACGGAGGCGCGGCGCGCGGAGGAGGCGGCGTCGGAGGCTCTCCGCGAGGTGCGCGCTAGGCTCGACAACGCAGAGTCGCGAGCTTTGGAACTGATGGAGGATCGGCAGGGACTCAAGGCCCGGCTTGAGGAGGCTCACACCGCGCAGGCTCACCTGCAGGCGGCGGTCGACACCCTCAAGGAGAACGCGGTGCGCGACGTAGAGTCTGTGGAGTCTCGGCACAAGGCGGAGCGGGAGGCGCGGGAGGCGGCGGCAGCGCGGACCCGTGCTGACCTGGCGGCAGCACAAGCGACTGCGGAGGCAAGGGGGGAGGAGGTGAAGGCACTGCGCAGTCAGCTGGAGCAGAGCTTGGTGCGAGCGCGGCAGTCGGAGGAGGCGGCGGCCACGAGGAGTGCTGCACTCGCTGAGGACGCCGCCGAGTGCGCGGCACGGAACGACCGCACTCTGACACACCTGCGGGGAGAGGTGTTCGACTTAGAGCGGCAGCTGGGCGTGCACAGGCCTGTGACGGATAAGCTCTCAGGCGGCGGGGCCGATTATGCGGTGGAGAGACCCTCGGAGGCGGCGGCGACGGCGGAGAGCGCGGCGGCGATGGCTCGCGTTCGGCACCTGGAGGCCGAGAAGGCGGCCCTGCAGGCAAATTTAGCGCAGGCTTGGAGGGCCGTTTCGCAGCACTCGGAGGCGGCTCAGGTCGCACTGGACACGGCGCTCGCTCAGCAACGGGAAGCAGTGGAGGCGCTGCGCGCAGCAGGCGAGGAAGGACGAGGTGGGATCGAGCTGGCTGATCAGGTGCAGCAGCAGGCAGTCCAGATCGCTAAACTGCAAGTGAAGAATGCGGAGCTGAGCGCCCATTTGAGCATGGACATGCAAGCGAGGGGAGGGGGTGAGGATGGGCCTGCTGCGCTGCAGGTGCCTGTCCCACACCGCCAGCCCTTGCATCCAATCTTGTACCACATCCCCGTTTGGCACGCTGTTGAAACACGATGTAAAGGCATGGGTCACGATTGGGAGCATCCTCATTGCACCCTGTCGAACAGCTTCCTCGACACGTAGCCTACGCCTTTTCCAACTCCAGGTTCAGCGAGGGCGCCTCCTGGGAGCTCTTTCCCAGCTCTTTTGGATCCACCTACTTTCCCTACGCCAACATTCCTGGGCCTGTTGTCCTCGCACAAGCGTGCACAGCATAGCCTCTTCCCCGCGCCACGGGCAAGCCGTCCGCAGCATAGCCTCTTCCCCGCGCCACTGGCAAGCCGTCCGCAGCATAGCCTCTTCCCCGCACCACTGGCAAGCCGTCCGCAGCAAGCCGTCCGCAGCATAGCCTCTTCCCCGCACCACTGGCAAGCCGTCCGCAGCATAGCCTCTTCCCCGCACCACTGGCAAGCCGTCCGCAGCTGTGCCCTCGTTACTCCCGCTGTTTCCAGCTGACGTGCTGAGTTTGCCCTCGTAGCCTCCCCTTGTGGCGCGCTGGCTGAGTTAGCAGGCTGCCTCGCCGCTATGAGGAAGGTGTCACGTAGCTTGTTTTGAGCCATGAATAGGAGGTAGGCCTTGCTCGGAATCTTTTGAGCCATAAATAGGAGGTAGGCCTTGCTCGGAATCTTTGTCTCTCTCTCCGCAGCATATCACCCGCTGATGTCGTCGACGTGGTCAGCCCTTGGACTTCACAAGGCCGCAGGACTTCCTCTTCTCCATGATTGCCACGTGGCGTTTTGCTTGGCAAATGCTTCGTCAGGTTGAGAGTCGAGGCGCACGCGGCCCTCCCTGCAGCGCGATGCGGAATGGCATGTGGGCAGCGTCGACTACGGTGGGTGCTGGAGGTGACGCGGAGCGCTGTGTGGATCGCCGGTGATGTGCGCAGGTGCTGGAGCGTGACGCCCGCATCGCACGCTTGGCGGAGGAGATGCGCTTGCTGCGCGCGACGCTCAGCAGCTCCATGTCGGGTTCCGGGGGTGCTAGCCGCAGAGGTGGGCAGGAGGGGCTGGGGACCCCGAGTGAGGACGGCACAGACCTGGGCCCAGGCGGCGCGTTGCCGCTGCCCACCTCTCCCGGGAGCTTGATGGCGGAGCTGGTGGACCTGCGCCGAAGGCTGGCGGTGAAGGAGGACGTGGTGGCCGCTGCGGCACAGCGGCTGTCGGAACTCGAGGACATCCAGAAGCACGCGCAGCAGATCGCGGCCCGCTCCGAGGAGGTGCTGCGGGTGCAGGTGCAGGACTCGGAGAGCGCTCAGGCGAGCGTGGCGCAGCTCAACGCGCGGCTCAGCGAGGCGGCTCTGCGGGAGCAGGCGGCGCAGATGCAGGCTGAGGATCTGGCGCGGGAGCTGACGCAGGTCGAGGCTCCCCAGCTCGTTGTGCCCCGCAAAAGCAACAATGTTTAGGCATGCTGCAGGTCGCGAGTTGGGTGCTGCAGTACGCTTATGGGGTGCGAATGACCTCAAGGGGCTACTGCCATACACCATCTGAGTTGAGCCTCCAAGCACATGGCGCCGCTCAGAGCCGTCGAGCCTCAACACATGTGGTGTTGCTCCCCAGAGCCGTCAAGCCTCAATGTAAGAGCGAGGGTGACCGCGCGCCCGTTGTGTGATTGAGGGTGACCGCGCGCCCGTTGTGTGAGCGAGGGTGACCGCGCGCCCGTTGTGTGAGCAAGGGTGACCGCGCGCCCGTTGTGTGAGTGAGGGTGACCGCGCGCCCGTTGTGTGGCTGACCGCGCGCCCGTTGTGTGGGCGAGGTGACAGCGCGCGCCCGTTGTGGAGGTGAGGGTGACGCGCGCCCATTGTGTGATTGAGGGTGACCGCGCGCCCGTTGTGTGAGCAAGGGTGACCGCGCGCCCGTTGTGTGAGCGAGGGTGACCGCGCGCCCGTTGTGTAGTACCCGTCATATTACCGTGGGTGCATGAATTTTTTTCATAGTATCATGAATATTTTTATTCCGGTTTTTATCTCACACTTCTATCGTGTTTGCGCAATGTTGTGGCGCAGGTGCAGACGCAGGCCGGGGAGGATCAGGCGGCGAGCGCGCAAGCACGCGCGTCGGAGGCGGGGCGTCACGCGCAGGTGGAGGCGGCACTGCAGGGGGAGGTCCGCCGGCTCCAGCTAGAGGGGGCGCAGCTCGGGGAGCGGGTACGGTGGCTGGAGGCGTCGCGAGGTGGGGTTGAGATGGAGGTGGGGCAGCAGAAGGAGGCAGTGCTGCAGCAGCATGCGGACAACGCAGAGGCGGCGATGGCAGCGATGCGGGTCCAGCTCGCAGAGGCCCAGCGTGCCGTGCGGGAGGCCGAGCGGCGTGCACGGGAGGTGGCGGAGGCAGCGGAGACAGAGGCGGCGCGGCTCGGGCAGAAGTTGCGGATGGTGCGGGAGGACGGGGCGGTGAAGATGCGCTCCCTGGAGGACACGGTGCGTGCGCTCTCGACCCGTGGGGGCCTGCATGCCGAGGTGGCGCAGCTCGGCGCGGAGGTTGGTGCGCTCCGCCGCTCCGAGGCGCGGCTGCGGAGCGAGGTGCAGTTCACCGAGGAGCGGCTCGGCCGCGCGCTGCAGGAGCTCGCCGAGGCCAAGGCGGCCGTAGGTTCCGCCCCTATCGATCCTCCCTTGGCGCCTGGCAAGGTCACAGCCCGAGCTATTCTGGCCGCGGCGACTCCCCATGGTCCCTCAGCCGCGGTCATGGCGTCTGCAGGATTGCCACCGTCAACCGGAGAGGGAGGCCAGGACCGCCTGGTGGCAAGCATGGCTGCACGTGCAGAGGCCGCGGAGGCGGAGGCCGCCAAGCTGAAGGCGAGCCTGACGGCGCTGCAGCGGGAAGTGGTGATGCTCGCGGAGGAGAGCGAGCGGAATGCCCTCGGCGCGGTGGCAGCACCTCCTGCGAGTGCAGGGTCTGAGGAAGGGGTGCAGGGCCGGGAGCTGGCGGAGCTTGTGGAAGCGCTGCGGGGGGAGCTGGCCGAGAGCGAGAAGGCGCGGGAGCTGAGCGCGGCGCAGCTGCAGGACCTGGCTCGGGAGGCAGCACAGGCGCAGGCAGCGATGGTGGAGCGCGAGCGGGCATTGCACGACCTGCGGGAGAGCGCGATGCGGAGGAGCGCCGAGGCGGAGGCGCGGCACTCGTCACAGACTGCGGCCACGCAGCGGCGGTGTGGGGAGGCGGAGCGGCGTGCCCTCACGGCGGAGGCGGAGCGGAGCGAGGCGCTCGAGCGGCTCCGCGAAACACGCACCCGCGCAACGCAGGAGCACGCGGCGCTGGAGGGCCAGCTGGCCGTGGAGCGGCGGCGGTCAGCAGAGGCGGAGAAGGCCAAGGTGGTGGCCGAGGCGGAGGTGGGCGCCGCGCGGCGTGAGGCGCAGAGAGGGGAGTACCTGCTCGAGGAGCGGGGAATCCAGCTCAGCATTCTGGCAGAGACCGTGGAGACGCTGCAGGTCCCTCCCGCCACCCAATGGAAGCTGTGGCAATCAATGGACACACATCCCAGTGTCACCATTCGGTGGGATGGTAGATTGGGGTGTCACCCCTTCCGTTGGCCTCGGCTGTGTCTTACCCTGCCTTCCTAGGGATGAGATTGCATGCTAGGCCTGTCTCGTCCAGCCGTTGGTTGGGACAATCTGAGCATGTTGCAGGCGCGAGGTCTTGCCGTGAGTGCTGATGTGGGAAGCGTACCCGAGCTTGTGGCAACCCTGAGTGCTGGGGGATGCCCATTGGCTCTCCCCGCCATTCCCTCCGCTCCCGCACAGTGCTGAGAGCCCGTGGCGATGGCGCGGTCAGGCCGGGGAGGTGGGCGAGCGAGATCAGCGAATCGTCACCGTCACGACGCAGCTGGTGGCAGCGCGCGCGGATGCGGCCGGGCTGGAGAGGCGGGCGATGGAGCTCGCGGCGCTGTACGACGGCGCGGAGGCTCGGTGCGCTGCATCTCTGTCCGAGGCGGAGGTGGCGCGGTACAATGGCGCGTCGCTTGAAACGCAGCTGAGCGCAGCGAGTGCCGCGCAGCAGCTGCTGGAGCAGGAGCAGGAGGCGCTGAAGATACAGGTGCAAGCGAAGGACAAGGCGGAGGCGGAGCTCGCCCGGGAGTGTGATGAGCTGCGCGAGGAAGTGCGCCGCATCGGGGCGGAGGCGGCGGCGGTGCGCCAAGCGCACGAGTCGGCTCGGCAGCGCCACGTGGAGCAGCTGACACGCGAACGGTCGGACTCGGCGGCGGAGCTGCGGCGGGCCAAGTCGCAGCGCATGGAGGAGGCGCTGCAGCTGCCCGGTGCCGGGGATGCTACTGCGCCAGAGCAGCTGGCGGTGACAGCGGCGGGCGCAGACGAGGGGACGCAGGAGCCCCGGCATGCGGAGCAGCGCCTGCGAGCGCGCCTCCTGCAGGTGCGCCGCCGCGTGGCCGCGCTCTGAGATGTGTCCTCCGACCCAAAGTAGGCCATCTTTCGGTCTCCTGACGAAGGCACGCTTGCATTGCTCACCCTCGGATGTATGCGGAAGGCGACATTCACCCTCAGATGTATGAGGGAGGCGATATTCACCCTCAGATGTATGAGGGAGGCGATATTCACCCTCAGATTCCGGGAGCGTGGTGTACTCACT
The DNA here is from genome assembly GCA_001247695.2 of Cymbomonas tetramitiformis. Lineage (NCBI taxonomy): Eukaryota > Viridiplantae > Chlorophyta > Pyramimonadophyceae > Pyramimonadales > Pyramimonadaceae > Cymbomonas > Cymbomonas tetramitiformis. The sequence continues at coordinate 57,996 of LGRX02033587.1, read as the reverse complement.
CGCCTACTCAAGGGGGGTCCACCATTTTCACTCTGATAGAAGAGAGATCGGTGTTAGGCCCCCTCCCTTTCCCCTCCCTTGATGATCGGTGTTAGCCACGCTTTGGTCCCTTTGAAGCGATGGTATCCCTCCGATTCAGGGGTGGAGGTTCTCCACTCACCCCCCGATGCAAGGGCGGGGGTATCGCCGTTCATCATCTGATATTGGGGGGTGTTTCGCATGATTCACCCTCCCAGCGATGGAAGGAGGCATGCATTCCTGCTCAACGAAGAATGCTCGTACCTTAGGTGGGTCTGCCAGATGGATCCAACAGAGAGTGTGCATCCTATGGTGGGTCTGCCGGATGGATCCTACGGAGAGTGTGCATCCTAAGGTGGGTGCGGATGGATCGGGAAGTGTTCGTCCTCAGGTGGGTCTGGGGTGGATCCTACGGAGAGTGTGCATCCTAAGGTGGGTCTGCCGGATGGATCTACGGAGAGTGTTCGTCCTCAGGTGGGTCTGCCGGTGGATCTAACGGAGAGTGTTCGTGCCTAAGGTGGGTCTGCCGGATGGATCCTTACGGAGAGTGTGCATCCTAAGGTGGGTCTGCCGGATGGTTCCTACGGAGAGTGTTCGTCCTCAGGTGGGTCTGCCGGATGGATCCTACGGAAGTCATCCTAAGGTGGGTCTGCCGGATGGATCCTACGGAGAGTGTTCGTCCTCAGGTGGTCTCCGGATGGATCCTACGAGTGTTCGTCCTCAGGTGGGTCTGCCGGGTGGATCTAACGGAGAGTGTTCGTGCCTAAGGTGGGTCTGCCGGATGGATCCTACGGAGAGTGTTCATCCTAAGGTGGGTCTGCGGGATGGATCCTACGGAGAGTGTTCGTCCTCAGGTGGGTCTGCCGGATGGATCTAACGGAGAGTGTTTGTGCCTAAGGTGGGTCTGCGGTATGGATCATACCGAAGGTGATAGCCGTCACAGCCACCAGAGATGCCGCAGCGCCGCGATGAGTGTCGTCCGGGAGTGCCGGTGCCAGGCGTGCGCTGCCGCTGACGAATAGGGCTGTATAGCCTTGCCTGAGAAAGGTGGCATTCCGCGGGTCGCGCAGGCGGAGAAGGAGCTGAGCAAGCTGCGCTGCGAGGCGGGCAGTCACGCATCCGAGCTGGCGGCGCGTGACTTGCGGGTGCGCGCCCTTGAAGAGGCGGTGGAGGCGCGCACGAGCGCGCTGCACGAGGCGGAGGCGCTTCAGGCGAGCGTCACGGAGGCGCAGCGGCGACGGCGGGAGGTGACAGAGCACCATCGCGAGCTGCGGCTATCGGCAGCGCAGCGGCGCGTGACGGTGCTTGCGGAGTACTTGGAGCGGGCGAACACGCAGCTGATAAAGTCGGAGGCGGCGGCGCAAGCGGCGCAGCACGAGAATGCTCTGCAGCGCTCGAGGGCGCACACGGCCTCCCACCGCGCCGAGAGCCTTGCGGGGGAGCTGGCCGAGACGAAGGCGGCCGCAGCGGAGGCGAGCCAAGAGGTGACGCGCGTCCGTGAGGAGCACCACACGTCCATGCATCGCTACTTCGAGCTTGAAGTGGGCCGCCTGCTGCTGCAGCCTGACCCGTCTCACAAACTCCAGCAGCTCTCGCAGCAGCTGTGCGCGTCCAAGCTGGCGGAGTCGCAGCTGCTGTCACTCCTGACGACTGCGCGCCACCGTCACGAGGCGGTGACGCTGGCCCTCGGGCACGCGAGGCGCGCGGAGGCCGCCGCAGGTCGAAAGCTGGAGGACCTCGAGGGGTTTGTTGCGGGCCATCTGGAGGCGGCCGATGCTGACGGGGCAGGCGTGGGCGTAAATAGCGATGGGTTTGGGGCTGGGCGGCGGCCCGTTGCCGTGGAGCTGAATGCGCAGCTGGCGGCGCGCACCCACGAGTGCTTCAGCCTGCGCGACGAGGGCTTGCACCAGAGGCAGCTGGTGGCCGAGCTGGAGCTGAAGGTGCAGCAGCTGGAGGCGCAGGCGCAGGCGGACCAGAGGGCGCTGGAGCGGCTCCGGGAGGAGAGTGCGGCCGCGGCGAACTTTCTGCGGGAGGAGCTGACGAGCGTGCACACGGAGGAGCTGGAGCGACTCCACGCCGAGCTGAGCGAGGCGCAGAAGAGGCACACCACGCAGCTGCTGTCCGCCAAGTCGGAGCGCACGGAGGCCCTGGACCAGGCGCAGGCGGCGGCGGGGCGCCAGCAGGAGGCAGCCCTCCTGGAAGCGGCGGCGGGGACCGTGCCGCTTGGTGATGTGGCACCGCTGCAGGACGCCACGTTGCGGCTGCGGGGCGTGGAGGAGGAGCTGCGTCGCGCGAAGGCGGAGAACACCGAGTCGCTGCAACGGCTCGCGGAAGCGGAGCGCGACATGGCGGAGCTGATGGACGAGAAGGAACTGCGGATGGCAGCGATCCAGTCCCTGGAGAAGACCCTGGCCAAGATCGAGAAGGCGGAGCGAGGCGGGAAGGGTGGAGGCGGCGGGGGCGGGGGCAGTCCAGCGTGGCGCGGCAGCTGGTGCACGCGAAGCTCGCCGAGGCGGACACGCAGCGCAAGCTGCGCGTGTCGGCGCGCGCAGAGCTGGAGCTGCGACAGCTACTGGCCGCCCGCGACGAGCGTATCGCGGAGCTGAAGCGTGCGGCGCAGTCCAAAGCGAAGGTGGCGGAGGCCTTCGAGCTGCGCCTGGATGATATTGCAGACGAGGCCACGCGGCTTTCGGGCAAGACCGCTGCGGGAGGCGGGAGCGCTACTGGGGGGCGCGTGGGGCGGCGACGCAGGCCGCTGAGCTCGGAAGCTGGTGTTGGCAGGGGGCTTTCCAGCGAGGGTGAGGGGTGCAGCGATGGGGAGGCCCCGCCGGCGAGCGCGCGTGGGCACCGCAGCAAGGCGGGGGAGCAGCCAGCAGGTGAGGGTGTGACCACGGAGATGTACGCGCTGAAGTTGCAGTTGGCGCGCAGAGACGCAGAGATCGCCTCTCTTCAGCAGTCCCTGACGGAGGCAGAGGCAGCAGTAAACACAAGCATAAGCACGGAGGGGGAAGCCCAGGCGGGGGGCAGAGGGTGCTCATCCTCCAATGGTGATGATGCTGGCGGGGAGCAGGAGAGGACAGAGAGGCCGCGGTGGCAGGGGGCGTCTGCGGGGCGAGATGGGAAGGCGGGCAAGTCAAAGCTGGGCCTGCCGGCCAAGCGGCGCAAGGGCCCTCCTGCAGAGGCAGAGGCGGAGCGGGACGAGGAGCAGGAGGAACCCTTCGAGTTATCAGAGCACCACCGCGCAGTAGCGGAGCTTGAACGCCGCCTTGAGCGCCTCGAGAGCGTGGAGCAGGGCACAGGGGGGGAGGCCGGGGCAGCAGGGAAGGGCGCGGCGCACCGTAAGGTGGTCGGTGCTGCTGCGTCCGGGGTGCCGAGGCGCCCAAGTGTGCCCACCGCGCGGGAGCGAAAGCTACAGGCTTTGGTGCGGCGCGTGGAGGAGATGGAGATGCAGGTGGGGAAGGCCAAGGGGACGGCGGAGACGGGACGAAAGGCAACTCCGGCGAGCGCGGGGGGCGGGGAGCCTCCTAGTCACGAGCTGGAGCGGCGGCTGAGCGCCATCGAGGAGGCGCAGCGCAGCCTCGCGGCTGGAGCAGCCTCGAGCGTGGCATCGGAGGCGCCCTCTTCAGCGGCGGATATTGTGGCGATGGATGTGGCTCGGGCGCGACTCAACGGAGAGGCGGAGGCGCGGGCATGTGCCGAGATACACGAGCTAGAGCGGCGCTTGTCGGCGAGTATGGCGCTGGAAGAACACCAGCGGGGACGGGTGCAATCCCTTCAGGCCGACGTGCAGGTGCGGTCTCAAGGAGGCCCGCGGGTCTCTACGGACCCTCCCTACTCCAAGCCCCAAACCCTCTAAATAGTCTCAAAAGCCCGAATTGCGCTTGCATCACCAGAGCAGGGAAGATAGGTTGCGCCGCGCTTTTTCAAGCTGCCGTGTGTCAGCAGTCCAGAACGCGTGTGGCTGCGCGCTGTGGAAGTGGTGCGGCGCTGTATTGCCCTGGGACGAGGGTGGCCGTGTCTGGAAGCGCATCCAGGTTCGCACAGACTGGTCCTATAGTGCTGCTGTGTCTGCGGCGCAGTGAGGGCCTCGCGCCGCGTGCTCCGGCAGAACGTGCATGGAGGCATGCGCAGCACGCCGAGGCTCCTGCGCTCAGGGCCGGGGGTGGGGGGCTGGCAGGCGGCGGTGGACGCGGCAGCGCAGTCGCTGGCGGACCATCCAGGGGCGGAGCGCGCAGTGCGCATTATGGGCTCCGCGGCGGAGGCCGTGGAACAGCTCACCCGATGTCTTGCGGGCGCTGTCGGGCTCACGGCGGCCGGCAGCGTGGCCGCCGCTGCTGCCGAGCCGATTGTGGAGAGCCAGCGCGCGGTGATCCGCACGCTGACGAGCAACTTGGCGGGGCGCTCGGAGGAGCTGCAGGAAGTGCGGGAGGAGCGCGACCGCCTGGAGGCCCGCCTGCAGGCGCTGAGGGGCTCCCTGGGGCCCGGGGGGGGCGCCCCTCGCATTCTGGACCGCCGCCCGAGGGCGCCCTGTGTGGACGCAGAAGCACAGTGCGCCCTCTCTGGAGGGGTGCGCGCACAAGGTGATGACCCCGGCCAAGGGGAGAAGGCCTTCCGAGGGGGTGGGGGGGCTAGCACCGCCCCGCCCTCCGGTGGCCAAACGGGAGGGACGACTGGGGATGTGCAAGGGCTTTGCTCCCTGCTCGCTCACCACCTCCAGGCGCTTGAAGGTGCGCAGAAACACCTGGCAGAGGCTGTCGGGCCCACAGCAGCGGGGCAGCGGCCAAGAGGGGTTGCGGGGGACACAGGCGGAAGTGTGGGCACGGTCAGTCGCACAGGGGGGAGTGCCGGGAGTAGTGGCACCTGGACTCCGGCAGGCGGTCGGCGCACACCCTCGCTGGGAGCCGCGGCGCCCGTGGTGGGGCAGATCCGGGAGGAGCTGGCAGCTATGCGTGCCGCGCTGCACGTGCTCATCGCTTGCGTGAATGATGACGCTTGGAGCTGCCACACCTCGGGGGGCGCTGCTGGTGCCGCCAGCAGGCCTTCTCAAGCGGCAGTGGAAGCGGCGGCGGTGGAGGCACGCTCGCTGCAGGAGGATCTGGAGCAATTGAAGTCAGAGGTGGGTGCGCGCAGGGCAGACCTTGAGGCTCAAACGGCGGAGACCATGCGAGCACAGGGGCAGGTGGAGGCGCAGAAGGCGGAGGCGACGAGGCTGCGGGAGGCGGCAGAGGCGAGGAGAGAGGAAGGGGAGGCTTTGAGGAAGGAAGCGGCGCGGGCGACTGCGGAGGCGGAAGGGCTGAGGATAGGAGCGGAGGGGCAAAAGGTGAAGTTGGCACAGGCGCAGGCAGAGGCGGAAGCGCTACGGGCGCAGACAGAGGGGCTGCGGGTGGAGGCAGAGGCGCTCCGAGCGCGGGGCGACAAATGGAAGGAACGTACGGGGAGGCTGCGTCAGGACGTGGCAAACACCACGGCGCAGTCCAGACACCAGGCGCTTGCACTGGAGGAGAAGCTGGCGTCGGAGGGCGTGGTGGCGCAGGAGCAAGGGGAGGCGGTGGTGAAGGAGAGGGCGGTCCGGATGGAGCTGGAGGCACAGCTGGCTCAAGCGCAGTCAGCGGCGGCGAGGATGGGCGAGCGGAAGCAGGCGGCGGAGGGCGGGGCGGAGGCGCGCACCGAGCAGCTGGCGACCACGGAGTCCCACCTTGCGGACCTCGAGGCGCAGCACACTCACTGCCAAGAGCGGCTGCGGGTGATGGAGGCCAAGGCCCAGTCGCAGGCACTGCTGGAGCGTGGATCGAAGGGGGAAATCCGACGGCTGCACGGAGAGCTGCAAACACGCGAGAAGGAGCTGGCCTCAGTGCAGAGGCAGCTGGAGGAGCGCACTGCGGAGCACGCGCGGATCGTGACGTCGCTGCGGGGCGCGCTGGGGAACCTGCGCCAACATGGGGACACCGAGACGGCGCTGCGCGAGGGGCTGACGGACGCGCACGTGGCGCTGGCAGAGGCGCACGCGCGGGAGGAGCGCGCCGTCAAGGCCGAGTCGCGCGCCCTCCATGACGCAGAGGCCTGCCGGGCCCGTGCCCGCAACCTGGAGGGTGACCGGGAGCACCGCCAGCTGGCTGCTTATGACGGCGCCCTGCAGGTAGGCGCACATCGCTGTAGCACTCGCGGCTTTCCGTCTGTGCGATTGAGCGGCGGCCTGCTCTTGACCCGGAGCACCGTTGCTGAGGGGGGAGCGCTGCGCCGTGTGCCCCCTCTGCCCGCTTCTCGGTCTGCCCGCTTCTCGGTCATCGATACTCGCGCTGCGGAGGGGAGATGCGACCATCGACGGCGCTGCCTCGTCGCACGCCACGGCGTTGAGCAAGGTGGGAATGAGGTTTGGCCTGATTGTTTGGCGGGGTTCATTTGTGGCACAGGTGACAGAGGCAAAGGAGGCGCTGGAGGCTGCTGTGCGAGCCGCGGAGCGGAGAGCACTTAAGAATGTGGAGCGGCTGGCTGCCCGACTGGATGGCGTGAGCGTGAGCGTGGAGGAGCTCGCGAGCTCAGGCGGAGCACAATGGGCAGCGGCGGAGAAGGGTGTGACCACGATTGTGGAGCAGTGCCAGGGGCTTGGGAGGGACATCGCGGAGGCCAAGGCGTCCATGCTGGCCCAGGCGGAGCAGAAAGCGGCCGCGCTGAGGGCCACCGGGGAGAGGCGCAATGAGGAGGTGAGCGCCGCGCTGGAGCAGGAGCGGGTGCGGGCCGCGCTGGAGCAGGCCAAGGCCGCGGCCCTGGAGCACCAGCTTCAGGTGGCCACGCCGCCCTGCTACCCTACGAGCCCCCCCTACCCATGGAAGGGCCGCGCTGCCGGTAGCCAGTAGTAGCCGGGTGTCGGGATCGCTGGGATTTGAACCGTGACGCAAATCTAAAAGCACAGGTTGCCTTCGGCACCCTACCGCATATCTCCATGGGGTTAGGTTGTCCTGGGCTTTAAAACCCTAGATGCTTCTGGGTTTTAGAACCTAAGAAAGAAGGGTTTAGGGTATGGAAACCCTAACAAGACATCCGAAAATTAAAATCACATCTTAAATCCTAAATTTTCATAATTGAAAATTTAGAACTCTAAAAATCTCAAAAAACTTGAGTATATGGGGGGGTTGGGTGTATGGGCGTTCTTCACGCCTTTGCAGCAAACATACGCGCGGAGTATGCATGTAGCTTCTCTGCAGATGAGCTGAAGACTACCTTGCGCTTCATTTTCCCCGTCTCGGTTGACTTTGACCTAGTTAGAGGGATTGTGGCATTTAGCGCCTACTTGCCTGAGCCCTATGAGCCAGCTGCCCATGAGCAACTTAACTTGCATAGTCCGTACGGGAAGGTACTGGATGTGGTTTGACATTGGGCGTTCCTTCTTGGTAGCTGCAGAAGTGGCCTCCATGAGGGGGCATGAGACCTGGGCGTGTATGACACACTTTGAAACTTAATGAAGGCGGCTCACTGTGCAGCTTCAAGTGCTGGAAGAAACGCAAAGCCCGCGCCGGATGCGCACCCAAAGCGCCGCGCCGGATGCGCACCCAAAGCGCCGCGCCGGATGCGCACCATAAGCGCCGCGCCGGATGCGCACCATAAGCGCCGCGCCGGATGCGCACCCAAAGCGCCGCGCCGGATGCGCACCCAAAGCGCCGCGCCGGATGCGCACCAAAAGCGCCGCGCCGGATGCGCACCCAAAGCGCCGCGCCGGATGCGCACCAAAAGCGCCGCGCCGGATGCGCACCCAAAGCGCTGAATGCCACTTGCCCTCTCCACGGGCAAGGTTGTTATGGTGTTTGGGGAGTTTGGACATGATCCAATTCTCGCGTCAGCAGCTCAAAGGTGGCATACTGCGTTCTGTGCAGGTGGCGTGGCGCGAGGCGGAGGCGCGTGCAATGTCCCTGCAGCAGGAGGCGGAGCACGAGCGGAGGCGGTTGATGGAGGGCAGCTCGCAGGCGCACGAGGCGGCGCGTGGGTTCAAAGCGCAGCTAGACCAGGCCGAGCGTGAGGTGAGCTTGGCGGCAACCCGCGTGGAGAAGGCGGCGGAGGCTTCCCACCGGGCACAGGCGGCGGAACGACGGTGCAAGGTGCTGGAGGCCGAGCTGAAGACTGTGAAGGCTCAGCGCGACGTGGAGGCGGAGCGCCTGCAGGTACCGAACCCGAGGGGCCTACCTAGCTCCGACCCCTTGCCCCGCTGCTCCCATACCAGACCCCCGTGCCTGCTGCATCTGACGTTCAGCTTCAGGCTGTGAACGTAGAGGGTGAGACCGGTGCAGCTCCAGCCCCTCGATTTGATATATGGATGTGCTGCCATCTCTTGCATCACGCTCTATGGTCACTGACGACGAGGTGCTGCGTGCCTTCGACTGGCGCACCCGGGTATCCATGCTTACGGCCCGCTACGGCGCTCCGCGTTTTCTTCCACTGCCTCGAAACATGCTCGGTCCTCCGTGGCCCGCAGAGCCCATTCCTCCGAGTGCGACTGAGCAGACTGTTTTAGGGTTTTAGGGTTTAAAGGTTTAAAGGTCCGCCTTAATCTCTACTATATGTCTGTAAGGTGTGTGTGCCACATGTGGTATATGAATTGTGTCCAGCAGTCATAGGGGTGGAGGTCTCTTGAGCACAACCAGGCATGTGAGCAATAGTTTCTCGATTCGGTATGCATAGGGATCCCCTGCTAATGTGGCGTGGCAAGAAGCGCGCTGCCATGCGGGGCGGCTGGCGTGGTGCGCCCGGCCTCCGCGTGGTGATGGCGAGATGTGCCGCGCAGGCGGAGCTCGCCGAGTACCGGCGCGCGAAGGAGAAGGTGATTGCAATGCTCGAGTCGCGGCTCGACGCGGCCCTGGAGGACCGCATCCATAGCAAAGGCGGTAAGGGCGTGGCCACGAGGGGCAGTGTGGGGCGAGCAGCGGCATCGCAGGGCCGGCCAGGGGCGGCTGGGGGGCTCGGCCGCCTCGGCGTGCACCGGCTGCACCAGCGACCTTCCATGATGCCGGATGCAGCCCGGGGTGAGGGGCCTGCCAAGGCCCCTTGTGACATCTTGGCAGGGATCAGTAGAGGCCGCGCTGCGAAGGGCGGCGCAGACGCGCGGGCCAGCCTCGCCAGAGGCTTCCGTTCCGACATCGCAAGAGGCGCAAATGAGGCCGAGGCGACTGATGAGGGGGCGGGCGACCTGGGCAGCGCCGAGTCTACGCCAGACACCTCTGTGACGGAGTCGGCGGCGACTGACGTGCCCGCCGCCCGGGAGAGCAGTGGCGCGCTGAGCGAGGTGGCGAGGCTGGCGGACGAGGTGCGCCGGGCGCAGCAGGAGGAGTCCGCGGCAGCGCTCGCGCGGCAGCTGAGGCGGGAGCGCCGCGAGAGGGCTGCGGTGGACCGGCGGGCACGGGTCGCCACGAGCACAGTGGCGAAGCTTCAGCGGCGGGTGCGGACCCTCACGGCGGACCTGCAGCAAGCGCAGCGCGCCGCGGCCGCGGACTCCGCCAGACTGCGAGAGCAGCTCGCGATGGCAGACGCGTCTTCGGGGCAGTCGCGGGAAGAGTGGGAGATGCTGCAGCGGCAGCTCGAGGCCTCCCAGGAGGCACTCCGCGTGGCGCGGGCGCAGAGCCGCAAGGCCAAGAAGGAGGTGAAGACAGCAAGCGCGGCCCTAGAGACGGGCCCTCACGCGGGAGGGCCGAGTGGGGCCTCCTCTGCCGGGATGACGCCGGCCATGGCGCTGGAGGTGGACTTGCGGGTGCGGCTAGAAGACACAGAGCGGCGGCTGCAGTCGGCGAAGAGCGCTGCGAGTCGCAAGGATGCGGTGATCAAGGACCTGAAGGCGAAAATGGACGCGCTGAGGGCCGAGCACGAGCTGGCGCGATCAGGCGCAGGGGCCAAGTCGGAGCTGGAGCAAAAGGTCCGGACGCTGAAGCTTGAGCACGTGCGGAAGGATGCACTACTAGAGCAGGTGCGGCACGAGCTCGGGGTGGCAGCGGAGAAGGCCGTGCAGACCGCCACCAACCGGGAGCGGGAGCACGCGGCGGCGCTGACGAAGCGCATGCGGGGAGAGCTGCAGCGGAAGGAGGAGGCGGTGATTGCGGCGAGGGAGGCGCTGGAGGAATCGCAAGCGGAGGTTCAGCGTATCGCGGGCATGGCGCAACAGGCGAATACTCGGGAGCAGGCGGCGTGGGAGGTGGCGGGCGGGGAGGCGCAATCTGTCAGGCAGCGGGCTGAGGCGGTGCTGCAGGCAATGCGCACGCTGGCAACGAGGGCGCTGCGCACAGCGGTGGCGCTCAGTACAATAGCACGTGCGGCAGACTACTCCGTGGAAGGGACCATGCGCGGGGAGCGAGCAGGAGAGGGGAATGCTGCACGGCCCGGCAAGAAGCAGCCGGTGGATCCGGACAGCATTGCGAAGCTGGTGGACATGTCAGCGGAGGAGGTGAATGATATCCTGGGCAGCGGGCTGACAGCCAGTGCTGCAGCTGCCGCAGGACCATCGCTGGTAGCCGTGGCTTCACATATAGAGATCGCGTTTGCACAGGCGGAGGCCGCCTTGTTTGCACCACAGCATGGTGCCCGGGGTGTTGAGACGCAGCACGGAGATAAGGAGGATGTCGCCATGGCAACTCTAAGGGAGGCATTGGAGCGTGTGTTAGAGAAGGTGGAAGAGGAGGCGCTGCGCGGGGAGGGTGCAGCTGCGGCGGGCGTGGCCAACATGCCTGCGCTAGATGGCTGGATGGCTGCCTCGAGCGCGTTTGGGCCGGAGGGTAGCCATCTGCAGCCTGGCACTGGAAGATGGACCGCCACTCGCGCTCAGACTATCAGCGGGCTTGAATCAGAAATGGTGCAGGCTGCACGGCGGATGCGGCAAATAGAGCAGCAGGAGATGCAGCACGCTGTGGATAGACATAAAAAATAGAGCCATTGAATCGAAGTGTATGGCGGTGTGTGAGGGTGTGTGCTGCATGCCATTAATTTTAATCATGGCCAGAAGGGATGCCTGAAATGTGTGAAAGCTGCTAGAAACCTTTGGTCGAACATATTGGACGCACGTTCACAGGACTGTGATACAGATGGTTGGAACTCAAAGTGTTATCGCCATATAGCACACTCTCTGGCGTAGAACGTTAATTCTGTCAATCATGATAATATTTGAAAATAATAACAATATCGATGATATGCAAGTTGATACAAATGTTGATCAGAAATGTGCATGTATGAGATGTGGTGGCACACAATGAATATTTCAACACACCCACACATGCGCAATGCGAGATTCAATCAGCCGTCAAATCTGCAATCGATGATGTTGCATTGAGTCGAGCACCTTTCATAGCCTCTCTGATTGTGTACAGCCAGCAGCTGCTTCTTGCCGTATACTTGTATAGTATATACGATATATCACCTGACTCGCTGTTGTTGATCGATCGCCAGCATACTGTGTGATGCATATCACATCACTCATGATGGCGGGTGAACAACATTGACCCGTCGTACTCTTATTGGTTGAAGCGGATGCATGCAATTAGCAAAAAATCGATATTGACACGGAATACAGCTACTGCGCTCACGACTCGCCGTCAGCAGTGTCGTCCTTATTTGTTCGATTGAGTTTGCTGGTTGCTGATGATGTATGTGCGATGTCGTATATGCGGGCAATACAGTTTTCCAGTGTCGTGAGCAGAACAGCCGTTTAATTCTGGAGAAAAGGTAGCGGGTTGTTTTTCTCATTTCGTGCGTATTATTGACTCCACACCACGCGTTAGTGTCACTGCCACACACAGGCCCGCATGACATTACGCATCATCACCCCGCCATGCTTCATTGATCGGACTTGTAAACTTAATGATGGCAGCGTATAATAACGCATTGATTTCGAGGGACGGGCTATATTTATTGCTGGAGGTATGTCCCCTGCATGCATAAATAAGTAGTTCACATCAAGTTTCTCTTTTGACGTCAGCATAACTTTGCAGTAAACATATTGAATCATCAAATGATAGCCATTGCATAACTAGTCGCCATATTAAGCCATCAAATGATAGCCATCGCTCACTAGTCCACTGGATCGCTCTATTCCATTGAGCTACAGGAGCAACTTGATGCTCTGAAGCGCACTCAATATGGCATCCTTGTACAGTTTGCGGGGAATCGAATTGCACGATGACATATATGCGTTATCGATTTCATCATCAATGGCACGTCGCGCGATTGCATCATTATACGACCCGCGACTGTCCACATGCCACGATTTGCTACCGAAATATCGTATTTTGGGGCATGTGGCTATGCGCCATCCTTGCAACCAGAAGACAGTATTTCTACTGCTAGAATCATGTTGATAACACATAATCATCTTTGTAATGTCCAGGCCAACCGTTAATCGTCAACAACAGCAAATCATCGCTCCAGGCATGTACTCAAATATCAATTTTGATATGATATCTGACGCAGTGCACGGCATAGTCTACTGCATGACTTGAGAAGGTTGAACGTCGCGCTTTATAAATAGTTACAACAAAGAGTGCACGTGCAAGCGCATATGCACCCTACATGTGCTGAGGACCGAAGCAGTAATCGTGCATGTTCGTATCAGCATCAGCAAGAGCTACTAATGCTCGCCGGTATTTCCTGCGTAAACGCATATGCCGGCATCAAATCACACCATAGCAGAAAGCGTTTGTAAAATGCAATTTGGTTTGCATTCAAGGCACAAGACTGCAAATAAAAGCTTTTGAAATTATGTAAAAGTGAGCTGACTCTGGATGAGACAGAATTTTATGGCGCTGATTCAAGCGCTGGCAGAATGGCTTTGCGATCATAGTTGAACATCCCGTTCGTTTTTATTCAGTTGGGTCAGATGTTGCATCAGGCCACCCTTCTCACGCATTTCCAGCAGCCAACGCTTCACATTGATGCACTCTGAAAAGTAGTGTCCTGCCATATGCGCAGCCCGCCATTCCATATTCTAATCAGCTTTTGGGGGCTTTTTGGGTGATAGTCTTGAGATGGTGGGACAATACAGCACCTCCCACAAAAAAATACAGCATCCTCGGCGGCTCAGACAAAGCCATCAGCTGACAGCACTGGCAGCAATCACAGGCAGCTCTGACAGCACACACGCCGGCCGCACTGACAGCAGCTACGGTAAACAGAAGCGTCAGCAGACGCGCCGGCAACAGTGGCAGCAGAGGCTCCGGCATCAACAGTGGCGGCGTTCTGAAAAGCCTGAGGCCAACGAAGTCACCTACGGGGACATGGACATCTATATTCTTGAGTAGAGTTAAAGACAGAAGCCCGCTGGGTCACAGGGCTGGGCAGTCACCCTCATCTGGGCAAGGCGTGAAGGGAGCCTTCAGCCCTATCAGAAGCGCTCCAACAATCTCATACCGAATTGCACGTTCAACCTGCCCGGTCAGCAGGTTGCACGCTCTGTCCGGTTTACCTGTCCAAACCGAGGCCGCAGAGGAAGCACCGTTCAATCTCAATCTCAAACTCATGAAAGAGTGCGATAGACCGCCCTGTACCATGATGCGATCTCATGCAGAACTACGCATCTGATGCACATTCGCTCGATCGACAGCCACAAGCAGCACCTTGAGGAGCTACACATTTCTCGAGGGTACACATCAGCACTGGCGTCGGCACATTCCCTCAGCTCACATCGTGAGCACCTGCGGATATGATGAGCTTGGCTGGGAGGTGCTGGCCTGCAGCAACATACTCCTCCACGCCGCACAGCCAATGTAATGTATGCGCTTGCACCGCTCCCGCGAGGTCGCTTTGAAGGAGATTTAGCCTGCTCACTTCCTGATCGGGCGGCACGAACTGGCTTGACTGGCCGACCGAGTCGCCATTCACGGACGCCTCGCGCAAAAGCTGCACGGCGTGTTCGCGCTCCCCGCCTCCCCACAGCGCGTCCACCAGAATCTCGAATGTTGCTGTTCCAGGCTCCATGCCGCGGGCTACCATATGCTCGATAAAGCCGAGTGCCCGAGGCCAGTCCTGGCCCTTAATGCAGGCTTTGATCAGGCACCTGGAAGGCACAGCACAGGCCACCAAAAGCTGACGTCTCCGCCATGCACGCCTCTGCGCTACAATTGTGTCTTGCCACATCCGCATGGTGACGCGGGGTGCGGAGCATCCTCGGAAGCGCGGCCGCGGCGCCGCTCCTTTGAGGACGCGTGCGAGCTTTGCTGTTCTTTGCAAACCATTTGGCATACGGATCTTTTGATCGAACATTTGCGCCACTGCCTCAACAATATTGCGCCATCTGCGCTCACTCGCGGTGCACAGACTCGCGGTGGCGCTTGCTGGGCGAGTGCCACAGAGCGCCGGCTCTGCACCACCAGCGCAGCGTCACCTGAATGTGATGGTGTCGGGCTCGAGACCAGCGGCTAGCATGGCATCGAAGCCTTCGACGGCACGCTCCCACTGGCCCATCCGGGTAAGCGTCACAATCATCGTGTTGTAGGTGCACACGTCGGGCTCCTGGCCGGCCCAGATCATGGACTCGTACATGTCGATGGCCTCCTCGTAGCGCTTGCCCTTGGCAAACCCAATCATCAGCGTGTTGTACGAGTCCGTGGCGGGCTGCAGACAACCCAGCAGCACGCAAAGCACGCAGGGTGGAGGTCAGCAGGGCCTGGAGCGCAGAGTGGAGGTCAGCAGGGCCTGGAGCGCAGAGTGGAGGTCAGCAGGGCACAAGAGGTGTGGGGCACGTCAGCAGGGCTGCGGGTGCGGAGGGCGCACGGGCACGTCAGCAGGGCTGCGGGTGTGGAGGGCGCACGGGCACGTCAGCAGGGCTGCGGGTGCGGAGGGCGCACGGGCACGTCAGCAGGGCCGAGCGTGCTTCGGGGGGAGCACACAGGGAGTGGAGTATCGCACGTGGAGCTGCCTTTCCTTCATCTCCTCGAAGTAACGCATGGCCAGCTGCCAGTCCCCCGCACGCATAGCGCCGTGCATGAGCACGTTGTACGTCATCAAGCTCGGCGCCACACCCGCAGCCTTCATCTCCTGGAACACCGAGGCCCCCTCCGGCCACGCCTCCCCCTGCACGCATGCGTCGATCACACTGGTGTACAAGATCGCGTCGGGCCGTAGCCCTCTCGCCCGGAGATCTTCCAGGTAGCTCACCGCCAGCCGCCACTCGCCGTCCTGGGCAAAACAGTTCAGAAGCGCGGTGTAGGCCACCCTGTCCGGCTCCACGCCTGCCTCGCGCATGCGCTGGAAGACCTCCTCCCCCTTGCGCCACTTGCCGCCCTTCTGGCAGGCCTGGATCAGAGTGGTGTACGTGAACACATTAGCTGCCACGCCGGCCTCCGACATTGCCGCGAAGACGTCCAGAGCCGAGGGCAGGTTGCCGGCCTTCGCGCACGCATCGATCACCGCGGTGTACGTCACCACGTTTGGCAGCTCCCCGGCCTGCGTCAAGGCCTCCAGGAGGGCCACGGCGAGCTGCCAGTTCCGCGACTTTGCGCAGAGGTCAATCGCCGCGGTGTAGGTGATCACTTTGGCCTCAATGCCCGTCCGCAGCATGCCCTCTATCACACGAAACCCGCTCTCCGTTTGCCCGCCACGCACCAGCGCGGAGATGAGCGCGGTGTACGTGTGATTGGTGGGGGCGATGCCTGCGGCGCGCATGTGCCCGAAAGTCTGTTGGGCGCGCTGCCAAGCGCCGCCCCGGACACAAGCGTGGATCAAGCTAGTGAATGTGACGGCGTTTGGAACAATCCTCTTCTCCCGCATCGCATCGTACAGAGAGGTCGCGCCCTCCAAGTCACCGGACTGTGCATAGGCGTCGATCATTGCACTAAAAGTGATGACGTCGGGCTCCACCCCCGCGTCGAGACTAGCCTGGTAGTACTCCTGGGCACGCTGCACGTCTCCGAGCTTCGCACAGCAGGAGATGAGTGTGGTGTAGGTGTACTTATCGGGGCTAAGCCCCGCCATTTCCAGGTCTCGGAGAAGCTCCGTCACCTGCGGCCTTCCCCGGGACAGCGTCAGGCTGTATGCACCCCCCTGTCGAGGGACTCCATACGCACCGGACTGGACAAGCCCCGTAACGTGACCTGTTGCTACGTGGGGCGAACCTCAGTTGAAGCTACTTCAGACGAATGGCTGGGGTTCATCAGATCGGTTGTTGCATGTCGCAGACCCCACAGAGTAACCAGCATGCGGAGAGCGCCGGAAAGCGCATCATCCCCAAGTTATACGCTCTCCCCGGAACCGCATCCTGCACTACTCTCATCTTCATCCTGGTGAGCTGGCGAGCCGACCATAGAGGTACACTCCGAGATCTGGCTCTAAGGCGCGTCTGCAGGGGTAGACTGCGAAGCGCACGTCCATCATCCGATGGCTGCGAGTGGCTGGCGATGGGCGCCATCGATCATCTTCCGGCCAAGAGGAATCGCTGAGTTCCAAACGTACAAGCTGGCGCCGCCTCCGCATGGCCCAAAAGTGGGTGCGCCTGAGAGGTTGCGACTCGGAGCACGGCGCGGCACCGCCCCCTGGGGTGAGGGCCCCCGACCTGCTGCCACTCGCACTGCTGCGCCCATGCGGCTATCAGCGTATTATAAGTTGAGGGCATAGGCGTCAGATCTCTGGAGGCCTTCATCTCCTCAAAGAGCTCGCGGGCCTGGCTGTGCGCGCCGCCCCGCAGGCAGGCTTTGATCACCGCGTTGTAGGTGTAGGCGTTGGGCTCCACTCCCGCGTGGCGCATCTCTTCCAACAACTCAACTGCACCTGTGTGATCAGAGGCATTGCCGAGGGCGGCGATGGCGGTCGTGTAATGGTACACGTTCAACTCAATGTCAGACTCGAGGCGCTGAGCCCACCTGAGCACACAGCACAACCCCGCCCAGCCGCTCCGACTCTCTTTGCGAGAGCCCGGGGAGAATATGCAAGACACCCCCCCTGTGTGACACGCTGTCCCTCGAAACTCCACAGTGCTCTTCGCAGTGGCACGTGGCACTTTGCAGTGACACGTGGCCCCTCCGCAAAAAGAAAAGGAAATGGACGCTATTTCCAGAGTGTTAGGTTTTGAGCCCCTCGCCCAACCCTCAACTTACCACACTCCTTAAAACAATGGCACGCGGCCCCTCACAGTGCCACAGTGCTCCGCACAGTGACACGTGGCACCTTGCAGTGGCACGCGGCCTCTCGGCACTATCCTTTATACAGTGACAGCTGGCCGTTTCGCAGTGTCACTTTGCTCAAAATAGTGAGATGTCCCCTCTTGTGCTGATACCCCCTCCCTTCCAGTGGGGTGTCCCCCCTCACAGCAGGTACTGCCACTTGCACACCGTGATGGCAGGCTGCTCTTTCCAGATCACATTGATACACGGCCCCTGCCCAAATGCCAACTTCCTCCTCGCAAAGACACAATACCTCTGACAACGCCACATTTCTTCTCGCAGTGACATGTGGCCACTCTCACTGATGTCTTTTCTCTCAGCGCGCCACATGTTGCTTATAGCAACGCCCATCCGAATGCCCCACACAAGTAAGCGCATCAGAAAATGTCGGCGTCTTGCAGCTGACTTTGCGCGGAGTATACCGAAGAATCTGTTTGACAACTTGCGGAGACTTCCCGGTTCGGCCAATGTGCGCCAACACGCGGGTAAAGCTCCGCGGTCGCTGCATTATCGTGGTGGCGTCCAGTTCAGAAAACACACGGTCTGCCCGGCATTTCGCCAGCCTTTGCGCGACGTTTTCGAGGTGACGCTGCGATCCACCCTTTTGCCGGCTCGGTATACTCCCTGGGGACTTCTGGCGAGAATCGAGAGCCATGTCCTCCCCTGCGTCCAGGGGCAGAGTTCTCGCGTCAGCAGGGGAAACAGCTGACCTCTGTTGGGTAGGGCTGCGGTCTTCGGTGCCAACTCGCGGAGTAGGTTATTGTAGCAGGAGCGCGGGGGACGCCACCCTGTAACGCCAAACTACGCAGTGTACAACAACTACAGCTACAGAACACTTGAGTGCAAGGCTGAACGAGCTGCACAGGATTATCGGCCGTGGAGGTTATGTTCAAGGTGGCCACACGTTTCCTCCCGTTCGTACCGCTGCGTAGGCGCCGCTTTGAATTCGTTGGGAAGTGGTGGCTGTCTTCGGCTATGGTCGAAAACAGCCCTTTGGGTTCTAACCGGTAGCAGTACCTGCAGTGCAGACGAAGTTTGTGACACCCTCAGCTCCAAGGGAACCGCTGAGCTTATGATCCCTCATCTGGACTGGAAACGAGTAAATGGAATACCAGCCACAGCAATCCCAATCAGAACACTTAAGAACCACGAAAAAAAAGTAAGTGTTCGAAAGGGTTGTGTGCTGGAATGTGGTTCTTGAATCCGCACACCTGAACTGGCCATAGAGAACGGGAACAGCCTGTTGGAAACGTCCTTTGTAAAATTTCGCCCGATTCCCCAGCGTATCGATATTTTTCTCGAGCCTGAACTTTTGAATAATAGGCAACGATGTGACAGAAACAGAAACACTCCGGCTCGGCTGTGATTGTATCCAAAGTTTTGAAAATTGTATTCCTTCACACAGTGCGGGAAGAAGGTCACTGCCGCGTTTACAACGTTGCAGCATCGTGCCGTAGAATCTTGGGAGATTAAGTGTTAATGCATTGCAGGCGGCGTTGATGTGCACGGCGGCCGCCTTCACACCCCGCGTCCTTCGCAAGCCTCAGAAAGCCATCACTCGCGCCCTTCGCACGTTTCTCTTCAAAAGAACTTGGCAAGCCCTGCCAGGCAAAACACCAGTATCCACGTCTACAAAGCCACGAGTAGTATAACTTCGATCGCCGAACGATATTCAGTGTGGCGTCCGGTGTCATTCGGATCTCGAGTCATAGCCGAGACATCTTTGGGAGCGCTGCGCTCCCTGTAACATGGCATTACCTGCAAAAGACATCAAATTCAGCCGTTCCATCGAAAAAATCCGAAGAGCTATCTTCTTGAGGGAGGTGTTTCCTGTATGTGTCACAGTGCCTTCCCTCGCGGTCAGATCAGCGACAAAGCATCTTTCAGAGCACGCTGAACGCCTGGGGTACGCCATCGCGGCTAAACGTAGCTGTCAGGCACCTGTTCTACAGAGAGTGGGTATTAAAAAATGGGCTGAGTAATACGAAAATAAGTGGCCTATAAATCAGATTCACCATTGTTCTCCCGTTTTTTGGAGTCCCCCACTCCTCGTCCTGACATTTGCAGCTCCTCACGCGACGGGAGCGGGAGTCCTCTCTCCTACAAGTGTATTACAGAAATATAAAAAGTCTTTAAAAAAATAAAAATAAAGGGAAAATCGCTATCGGAGCTTGAGTGTCATATGTCAGTTGTCACCACATCCACACGACATCGACAGCGACATCGACAGCGACAGCGACAGCGACATCGACAGCGACAGATCAACAGAGCCGATGACAAAACGGAAAACCGTAACCGTCGTATGACGCCGCGCCGCTGCGATGCGCTGCGATGAGTCTGACCCCTTGAAGAGGAATTTTTCCGAGTCAAATGTCTTCTAAAAAGCCTTTCCCGAAACGTTAATAATTACCGATATACTTGTCACTTACCGTCAGCGCCCACAAGCTAACGAATATTTCTGGCTTCTGAAACTTCTTCCTTGAAGACTTCTGTAGCACCTTAGCAGATGCTGCAAGCTTAATTGAATAAGCGGGATCACCCGGCACCTCGTGCGCAGTGCTCGCAGTGCTGATGCTTCCGATTATTGTCAGCATGGATGATGTTCAGGGGATTACAGCGATAAATTGACATCAGTGATTAAAATATGTACACTTCTTGCCCCGCCTTTGAGTATTCTTCTACGATTTGCGTATGATTTCAGTGATAATCTTTTTTCCAAGTTTTACTCATAAACCTTTAGTCCTACGCATCCTTCGAATATCGGATCCAACCTTCTCACCGCTGTGAAGAGAGAATCCGAAAACGATAGCGGCATGGGGAAAGGTTCAAGAGCAGACATTTTTAATGTGACCGGCTGGAGTGATGACGACACAACATGTTTTGAAAGCGGAAAGTGTGGAATAGATAAAAGTCACGTTGGTGATGCCCAAGGCCCCAGGGAATGGATAATGGACATGCCTGATCCCTCCAGAGACCTGTTCTGGTGCGTTCGCCCTAAATACCGCAGCCGCATATTGTATTTGCACATTCCTCTCAAAAATATTTTGGAGCGACCTTCCCTGGAGTCCATATTCAAGAATGTCATGTCTGCAGAGGCATCGTGTTATGCTGTCCGAGGAAAACTATATTTGTGGGGACTCAGCGAATTTTCGGTGATATTATTTTTGCGCTGATTCTGTATGCAGTTCCGTGGGCCCTATTCGAAACAATGGTATGATGAACTTTGACTTCGAGAAGGTGGTGTCCTCGTCGAGTTCGAAGCGTTGGTTTTTGGAGGATATTGAATATAGGCTGCGCGTTTCCGGTGGAACTAACGAGGCCATCTTGAGTGCGAAGAAGAAGGGAAACTGCTTTCTAATTTCGGCATACCCTGGAAGCAGTCATGAGAAAACATACTGCGCAACACTATGGTACGAATCAGACCTTTGACCATCTGACCATGTTTACGGATAAACCTTTGGGATCGGCCATCTCAGAATTCAGGTCTTTCAATTTTGGTGCGAAGCGTCCACCTTTGACTTCAGACACGTGTGCCCTTCGCAGTATGAATTTTTTCGGCACCGTGTTCAAGCTTCAGTGTCGCTGGTGTGAGTGCTGCGAACCGGGAGCTACACCCTTCAATGTGACCACTCCAGAATCAGAGCGCCAAGAACTCGGTGCTATCGTATATGTGAGTTTGCACAACCCCCTCTCCTCATATTTTCTCGTCGTCCCTTACAAACTTGGGGCTCTTGAACGCCGGCTCTTACCCCATCCTTTCTGTCGGGGGCCCTTCTCGGGGGACAAGGGCTGCATGTGTCGGTGCCCTCGAGGCCTCACCTCTCGAATAGTTGTGCAGCCGTTAGGGGGCAGAGTATAAATCTTAGTGAATATTGTGGGATGATATTTGACTCCTGCTCCATCGGCGCGACGCCCACAACGTTCGCCGCGTAAGTGGTCATCGAGAGACCAAGTTTGGGACCTTTTGACTTAGCGTGGGTCCTGGCGATAATTCTGATGCATGTGTTCCCCAGGAGAATAACTGGAAGGGCACCCAACCCCGAAAACTTACCCTGGCGTCACCGCCGATGGATCGAAATCAGAAATTCCTAGTTCCCTACTGCCCAGTGCAAGGTCATCGGCCTCTCGACGATGCGTTCATCAATGGCGACTGGCGGCCGCTCACGGTATTCACTAGCAAGATGCCTGCTTGGAATCCAGGTAACAGGGAACACAATGTTCTCTCCCCTTGCGCTCTGTTTCTTTACGATAACAGCTTAGTCATAATTTGCTGGCATCACGCTTGCATTCATCGCCCACAAAACCTATCCCCTTCAAATTGCCATATAATTCCTGGAGAAAACATTTGTCTGTTGGCGCCTGCGATGGTCAAAATAAAGCATGAATTGATGCATTATGCCGTACAGTCACTTGGATTTCTAGCAGCCCTTCCGCTACCAGTCAGCACTGTGCACACCTTTTTGTCGTAATATTACTCTTGCACAAACCCTCGAGCAACCATGATGGCATTGTGTTGGTGGCGACGAGTGAGTTCACTGCTGTGTTCACTACCCCGACGGGCATCAAGCAGAGACCAAGCGGCACGAGGCCTGCTTCTCGGAGCGAGTGAAGAAGCCCTCCGTCCGCAACTTCCAGCTCGTCCACATTGAACAACGTATGCTGCTCGCATGGCCCCATCCTCTCCGCACTGCTGTAACTTTCCCTATCTGTAGAATGAAAATGCGTCAGGTTCACACACGGCAGCCTACCGTACTCTGTTTATAGCTGTAGCTTGTGCAAAGACGTCAGCTGCTGCGGATACGTTGCGCACTGGTCCGATGTAGACAAGAAACCCAGCTGCAAACTGGCAGCAAGCTGCTGGCTTCGCTATTGCAGAACGCGTGTTTTCGCAATTTAGCCCGCCAATCGACGCTGACTGCCCGTCCTGCTGGGATTGATGCGGACGTTTGGTGCATACATTGTGGGTTTATCACGGTTGGCTGTGGATGCGGGTTTGATTTTCAGCGGATATGGTTATGCTTCAATTTGGCAAGTCAGAAAAGCGAAAGTATGCCTTAGATGTTCGCCATCCTCTGACTCCGATCCAGGTCCGCTGGCAGACGGCACTTGCTCAGCAACTCCTCAAACGTGTTGCGTGCTTGGATTCAGCCTCCTGTATGATATCCTATGTCCTCCTTTGGCGCAAGGTTTTCGGAAGAACCCTCGGTGTGCTTGTTTGCTGCTATGAGTTTGTTTGAACACCTTACGTCAGCTCAGGGATACTCTCGTATATATGTGCTTGTTGACGCCTTGTGGGATTTGGCCAGGCCTTTGCTTGCGCATTGAGCTCCTTTGAAGCTGGGGCTATGTGGACATGATGAGACAAAGAAGTCTGTTAGGTCAACAATGTGAATATCTGTACATACGTTATGATTATATATGCTTGAAATATGGCTGAGGTCCGTTGTCACTTGATGGCATATTTTCCTCCCTATACTTGGTTACCGGTGTTGATTGGAGAGTTTGGTGTTAGACTCGATTAATTCGGGAGCGGTCTTAATCGTGATAAACCTATCGACCGATATTGATGTTGTCATATATTCTGGTGTATCGATATATATATCAAGGATATTGACATCAAAGGTGTCCAAATATGAATATCGGCACATGCCATGCTAGCAGGTGCACCCAAGAATTGCCTAGCCACGCTTCGGGAACGGGTTGGCAGGATGGAACGATGATTCCTCCACCAAGCTAGAGGGTTTGCATCCAAAGAATAATAGCTGATCGCGCATGCCCTTGCCCCGTTCAATATTGTAGGAATTCCCCTCACCGTAGTCTTGCGAGGAAATGGAAACAAACGAACACCCTATGGGATCGAGACGGCAATCGATGAATGGGCATCATGAATGGACGCCGATGTACAACCAATGAATACTCGTAAGGCACGCACGCACGATCGATCGGTGTGTGGACGATTTTCCAAGTTGTGTCTGACGCCAAGGCATGCATGCACAAGCCACGATACATTCCGACATCATCAAACTTTATCGATATCGTCCTTGTCCGCAAAACGTTGTCGCGATAGATAGTGGCACCAGAGTCGAGCTTGTCGACAGATACCGATAGCACCGCTTCCGGTTGTCGAATAATACCGACAATGCTATAACGTGTTACCCCCCTCCCTCCACCTCCCCTCCACCACCGCCCTCGCCCTCCATATCATCCTCCTTTCTTCGTCTTCCGTGCCCCCCTCAGCTCCGCCGACCCACATGGTCTACCACCAATCCATCACCACAGTCTCAGCCTCCCCACCACCCGTTCCGCTGCCACGGCTGTTTCTCCGCCAGCATGACATTTTAGTGCAATGTTCTTCCGTAGTGTTCTCGTGTTGTCGCGATGAGCCACAAGATGCCGTTCAGGGTGCGCTATGATAGTGGGAGTAGCCCGTTTGTGTTTTACACTTGCCTGCTCCGCAGGCGCGCAGGGTTACTGCACTCCTAGGACATGGTTCTTATTATCGGCGTAAACATTTTATCATGACTCGTCGACAGAAAGTAATAACAACGCATAACAAGTTGGCGACAGATATTGATATTCCAATATGTAGCAAAAATGTTATCGACAAATACTGACCGGGTATCCCCGATATGCTTGTAAGGTACTATGTATTATGAATATAACGACGAATTAATACATGATCCGTCTAAACGTCACTATAAATTTTGAAAAGAGTGGTATCGAGATTAGTAAAACCTATCGACGAGTTTTGATCACCCCCAATTCCCTGTCGAGGGATATGATAATTACTAATGAGTTCTCGACCGATACGATGCGCGTGACAAAAGGTTATCGACTGATATGATAATTACAAGCCGGCTTATTGGCCGATATGAATAACCAGAGTATTAATAACTCTACGAAACATATGTCGACAGATAACCATATCGATATCTCGATATCGCACACGATATTGCATTTGTAAGATACGTTTTCAATAATTTAAAGTTACTTCCTGTTCTTTAGCAAAAAAAACTTGCTGATTTATACGTGGCCGACACTTGTAAACTATACCCTCATTCGATTGGAAGAACCGAGAACGCAGAACGGAGTAATTGAAAAGGTTCAGTGCTGATCAGCTGAGAAAACTCAAACAAAGCAGTATATCCTGCAAGGATGATATAATGTTGTGTCGCCGCACTTACACTCAGCAAAATAACTAGTTGCCGCCACTGCATTTCGCGCGCGCTCTCTCTCCCTCTGACCGCAGGGCTGAAGCGACGATAACTGGTGTGTCTTCTCGTGAATCAACCATGCGAAGTGGATTCGAAGTGCTTGGGTACTGCACCGCCGCTGGTATCGTCTATGGGGCGTATAAAGCGCTTCAAATCTATCTATCTGACTGTGACCTTCAGACTGCATCGGCAAAGCTTCCTAAAGACGCATATGCAGGCAAGGTGTGTGCGTACTAGTGCTGCAACGCTACGTTTCAAACAGCAACACCAGAATTCAAGACTTTCTTAGGTCCTTGTCACTTATCTTTTTGTTTGATATACTCATATTACTCGTACTTAGCTGTACTCGTGCTGTTGTTATACCAGCGTCGGGGTTCGACAGCAGACTGCGGCGCTCTCTCAACTTCCGAGAGAAATAGCGAGCTCCCTCGTCATGTAGCCGCACTGAGGAACCATTGTGAGGCAAAATGATTTGCTCGAAAAGTCGTGTATGTTGTTTGCTACTTTAGGAGAGGTAGTTGAGAGAGACTTGTGGGTTTTCAAGAAGAAATAACCTGGCGGATACTTGAAGAGCGATATTTTAAAACGGCTCGATGCGGGTGTAAAAGACCTATTCCGCACTTATTGCAGATGTTTCGCATCACTCTAGACTCTTAGCACTCTATGCTCGGGGACAGGTTATATGGGTAACGGGCGCATCGAGTGGGATAGGCGCGGCACTCGTGCGTCAACTTGCTTCGCAAGGCGCTCGTCTTATAATATCTAGCCGAACGGAACAAAAACTCGAGGAACTGAAATCCGAGCTTCCATGTCCCGCAAGGTGAACCCATGTGAATCGCTAACTTGATTCTTTTCTAGTCTGTTTCTCCCACGCTTATGCCGACGCGCCGACCGGAGGCCATGGATCGCGCGTTTCTTGCCGGAGCTTCACACCGGTTGGGGCATACTCATCGCGCATCACAGCGGCATCACTTAGGAATCTTTAAGCACACGTGTTCTTTGTGGGTGGTGCCCAGCGAAATCTTTTGAAACCCAACATCCAGATTGTCAATGTAATTCGATCTCGCGCGGTTAACCTTGTTTCGACTTGTTGAATCTACAAGTTGTGTGCATCGAAGAAGTAAGCAGAGACGCGAGGGTTGTGCACTGCAGTGACGTCTGTGTGCTTCCACTGGATCTCGGTAACGTGGACGAGTTGTCCGACAAAGCTAAGATAGCCTTAAAAGTAAGTCACGAGGGAACGCGCAGAGTGGCGCGGCCCATTCGTAACGTGTTGTAAGACCCCGGAGGAACTGAGCCAGCCCAGGACAGTATACGCAACCAAGGGAGTTGTTGGCCAGCGCCTTTCACCGAGTTGCTCGCTTCGAGTAACCGCACTTGATCAGACACCGTCACTTGGAATAACGCGATGCACGCTGACGTGGCCGGGCGGCCATGTGCGCAGGCGTTTGGGCACGTCGACATCTTGGTGAACAATGGCGGAGTGTCCACGCGTGTCATGGCCCACGAGTGCTCCTTCGCGGTGGACAAAGAGGTCATGAACGTCGATTTCTTGGGACAGGTGCAATACCAATTCGACTCTATGCCACTGCCGCAGTCTTTCCAAAAAGCTCAACCTACGGACCTCTCTTGCTGCAGGCATCCTTAGAGCTTTCTGACAAGCCCCGGGTGAGAGTGTTTCAAGCCAAGTGATAGGGCACCCATAAACAATGCAACAGCCAATCTTGGCGCGTACTGCATGTGCAAGCGAGGGACACTGCAGCATCTCACCTGAACGCTTCATATGCTTTCCTCAGAGCGGTAGTTTTCGAAAAATATACCAGTTTTCTATTCCTAATTGGGATGAGCTCAGGAGTTGAGAGGCTGCTTGGTGTCTCTCTATCTGAGTAGCCTCAGAATCGCCTGTTTTCTCGGAGTTGAGAGGAGTATTAATCTCTCTTGCTCCCTGGCTCCGGCTGTGACGTTTCGAGCTATTGTTGGCATGTGTCAGGTCTGCCTCTCGAAAGCTGTGCTGCCATCCATGATGAAGCGCCGATCGGGGCAGTTCGTCAACATCTCATCCTTGGCGGGCAAGACGGGGGTGCCGCTGCGGACCCCGTACTGTGCGGCGAAACACGCGCTCATCGGCTGGTTCGACGCGCTGCGCCTCGAGCAGCTGGAAACCGGCATCCGGGTCACCAACGTGTGCCCGGGGTCTGTGCGTACCAACGTGTCTCGGAACGCCATGATGCACGTTGTGGGGGCAAAATTCGATGCCATGGACGAGAACATTGACACTGTAGGAACCCAATAGTGCCTCTCGTCTAGAGTCCCACGATGCTGTGGTAATACCAGGTCGAACCAAACTAGTTTTGGGCTGAGATATACTGTTTCATGCAAGTTTTTCGGCGGGGGACTTGTCGGACAGAGATGTTTTAGCCTGAGGAGTGACAGTTTCCACCCCGTCATAGCGATGGCTGATCACAGCCACTCTTCTCAGGAAGGCGGACACAACACGGAAGTGGTAGCTCAGTCACAACTCCGAGCTCTTGTATTTACAGAGTTCATGTATGTGCGCATGAGAATGCAGTGTTCTGAGGCGGACTGGGAAGCATATGCATATGATGGCCTTCTGATGGTGGTATGCTTTGCTCGTCGCTTGTGGGAGAGCTGTGCCGTCCAGGAGATTAACTTTTCACAGTGTTTGCCCTCCGTGAATTGTGCGTCTACACTACTACCGCATCCTTATCAATGTTGCTCTCCGGGAATGCTAACACAGTCGGAAGTGTTGTGTTTCTGCAGGGTATGGATGTGGCACGCGTCGCGGATCGAATTCTGGCTGCAGCCTACAAAGGGATTGATGAGGTGTGGGTTGCCAAGCATCGAAGGGAGTGGATGGCGTTGTATATGAGTCAATACTTACCAGGCACTTTTAGTGGATTGGCAAAGAAGGCTGCGAAGAAGATGGCAGCAAGTTCCGTTAATAAGCAAGGGTAACAACCGACAAAAGGTTTTGGAATCATGGACTTATATGTTTCACCAGATGGATCAGACGGCAATAATTAGGATCCAATGAATCCCGGTCCGTCAGAACAGTACTTTGTTCACATCACGGGTGCTTTATGTAATCCAGACAGTCTCCATATTGAAATTTCAAGACATTGGTTCTAGAGTCAAGACGAGAGCTACAGCAGGCCCATATGATTCAATGACACACCATCATTTTCATGCAGATCGTTCTAGTGTCGTCACATCTTGTACATAGCCCAGTAGGGGTTAGGCTCGTGTAAAGCCCTTATCTGTCATTGAGTGAACGCACGTTGATATATTCTACAGGTCCCACCATGCCTACATCCACAGACAATTTGCTATCTGATATTTCACATATACTACTCATGAAATTCCGGACAGGCTCGAAGTGAACTCGTGGATGCAACCGGTTTGCAGATTTTCCCAACAAACCGGGACTGCCAGCCGCATAGCTGCGTCGGGCGTTTCGCCAAGCACGTGCAATCAAGCAAAGACTCCCGGAACTCATCAGAAAATACAGAATTCAAGAAAGTGGTGATTAAACTGATATAATGAACAGAAAACGGGTGAATCGTTGGGTCAGGCCGAGGTCGACAGAAGAGAATGGGACCTCGCGTTGATGAAGCGCACCAAACAAACCGGGAGACCTACCATCGAAGCAAACTGTTCCAAACATCAGTGAACGCACTCGACAAAAAATGCAGAACGACGAAGAATAAGAACGTAAGCAGTGGGGCGAGTTGGACTCGGGAGCCGACAGAAACATTTTTGGGGGCTAGTAATAATAATGATAATAAACATTTACGTCGACGTGTAAGGCGGCGAAGCCCTCGAAGCGTCTACTCTAAGCTAAACGGTTTCCCACGTGCATAACAGGCCTAGAAAGGCTGTTAGCTCCAGCCAGGCTTAGAAAGGCAGAGAAAACAGTTGTGAATGGTGTCATCGGCAAATGCTGTTGCAAAATATGTCAAAAGAGTCATGAGATATGTCCACACTGGCATTGTGGTAAGACGCCGCCTGACTGATTTCGACTAAGTGTTTGAACTTTGAATGAACGACGACACCCATTAACCAATTAAATTTGAGAACGAAACTCGCAAAATCGCCTCGTATTGATCGATCGACGTACCCGGACTGCGGTTCCCATTCCGGACAGTATGCGAGAACAGGTGTTCCGCTCGGTAAAACAAACTGGCTAAGCTCCCATAAACAGTCCGGCCGAGTGCTTTTATCATGCATCTCGGAAACCCGGATAATACGAAGTAATGACTGACAGTACAGTACTACTGTACTGTCATCCTAGCTACTAGCGGAGTCACGGTTCCGATCAGAGACGGGTCAGGCTAGGGGCTATCAGAGCCCATAATAATAACCCTGAACCTAAAGTCCAGCACAGTACCCCCAAAAATAAAAGAAAAAATATCTACTTACCTATCGCAGCGACTATGATACGCGGATGGAAACGCAACCGAAAAATATACCGATAAAACGAGAGGTCGATACCTACGTACCCTTGCTTCCTAGATGATATCCCTATGCCTAACAATCCGGCGAGGACTCGCTTAAACTTGTGGGGTCGGTGTCCCTTCCGGAACTACACAAGCTAAGTCTGAATATCTTTCAGGCAACCTAAAGTACTTTCAAGCAGCCTAATGTATCCTTAGCCGCGTCAAACTAATTTCATAATTTTTATGCTGGAATCTGTATAGGCAGCCCTGACTGGGAGTCCCGGTGCAGGCCCCTATGACAGACCCCTAGGACCAACACTGGACTGCTGATTGATCTATAGGTTCGTGCTGTGACACACGCCGTGTCACAGGTAGGCTAGTTTCCGAGACCGTTGCGAGACCGTTCCGGGTATATCTAGCTTAGGGCTTATTTATCTTATGAGAGTTTATCCACACAGTTCGGGACCCTCTGATATCTCGTGAACTAGGATATTCCGGTAGGTCGTGGCCCCATCCACGCTTTATTCCACTTGCTAGTTTGGCCATGATTGGCTAAACGGCCGCTCGGAGAGGTGGTGCGCGTTTGCGCGTTTGGGCATCAGTGGGAATTTTGAGATGAGCAGCTTGCGGTGAGCGCCTTTGGGCCGCGGCTATGGGGTACCGGCTTGGATCGGGTTTCGTCGACGCAATGTTCATTCACGGTTTTCTGCTAGTCTTGATCCCGCTGGCTACCGATTTTTGGGCTGGTGACCTTGGCACCTTTGACCTCGACAACATCTTCCTTTGCCCCTCGCTCGCATGGCTCGACCGCTCGTTCCGTATCTGTGACGTCGCATTTTCTCCGCGACCCTACCCAAACGTGCTGCAGCGTACCGCCTCCCCTCAGGCTTTTCTAGAGATGGGAATTACTACGAGATCCAAGAAGTCCCTCACGAGGGACAGCGACATCGACGCCTCTCTGAGGTTGATCGACGGGGTACGGAACACACCGACGGCGGCTACGCCTTCTGTTCCTACCCCCAACCCTGCATCGAACGTAGACGAGGACGTGGCCGTCAGACGTTACCTGCAGGAGCAGTCCAAGCTCGTCGACGAGATCTACAAGACGCGACTGCATCGAGCTTGGGCCAAGAGTATCCGCGAGGATATTCTTGGCGACAAGAAACATCATTTTCGCGGTACGGACGACGCTGGCCTTCTGTCCGACCTGGTGGTGCTGCTGCGTACGGAGTTTCAGTCGGCCGGTCTGGAGCTACGTGCCTTTGACCTCAACGACCCTCTGGCACCCGTGGTCAACAGGGTGAATGGGCTTCTCTACGACGTTCTTTCCCTGGTGATTGAGAAGCACAGCAACGCGTTCGTCTGGCTGACTGGTTCACGTAGAGTACAATATTGGGTACCCTATAGTAGTATCTAGTAGTATGTGACTTCTTGTGTGACTCACACCTGAAGCATCGTAGTTGCGGTCGCGGTGTCACACGTTATGATGATGTCACTGCGACACGCGCTCCTCTCAGACAATCTTCCCTTCGTAATAACTTGGCGGCGCAAGCCGCTAGCCCTACTCTGGTAATATTATCCGCAGCCATTGTCCTTCAGCTGCTGCCTTATGGCAGCTGTCGTACCGCCTTCTTTCCCCCCCCTCATATAGCTAGTTTATTTCGGGTTTCTCATGAGGTTATGGGCCTCGCTTACGCTTCCTCTGTTTGTTTCAGATTTCTGATCAGCAGATCTTGGGATTCCCGCTTTTCCCTAGCTTAATTTTACAGCCGGCATGGCTCCTCGCGTTCTCTTGCCTATTTCGGCCGCTGCGACCTCCTACAGCGACTTCTGGGGAGTGGTGACCCCAGTAGTCACAGTTATTTCGGGATTTGGTCTCCCCGGAATTTCTTAGCCTAATGTGGGAGTTGTGACCCCACTTTTGGCACTCACATTTCAGCCGCATCCCTGGCTTCTCACGCAGCATCAACTCCGAGTTCGCGCTGAATGCAGCCGCGCTGTCCGCTCTCTGCCTGATTTCTGATCGCCCCCCTACTTCAGATCCTGAAATTTGGTAGTGCCAACCCAATTCGCCAACGACTGTCGATTTTGCCACCTTCGAGGTTTTTAGAGGCAGCCGTATTTTTATGTTGGACAATGAACTTCTGGGAAGTAGCAACCCGTCGACCGGGCATCTTTACTTCGAGAACTTTGACCTTTACGTCAATCTTTACTAATCAGCCATTTGGCAGATTTTCTGGCCAGATTTACAGCCCCATCGCGTTCGTCGACCCTTCTCTCCTCTCTACCCCGCTGGAAGTTGGGATTACTCGACACCAACCTGAACAGCCTAACCCCTCAAAAGCTGTTCCTCAACGGCCTCAATTTCAAGAAAATTCGACGTGTTTAGTGTGTGCATCGTTGACATTTTACAGCCAAATAACTTCGCGCGATCTGCCAAGGCCAGTTTTCAGTTTTGACCCTTCTCCACGTCTCCATGGCGTGTGATGATCTTCGAGGGACCTGAAATTATCTTTAAGAACGACAATCAACATTTTCAACATTCTTCGATGACTCGTTGTGATCTCTTTTGTAGGTAGTGCTTAGAAGCACTTTACTTGGTAGTGCCTTAGAGGTAATTCGCTAAGTGTGCTTTTAGCACGTAAATCGGTAGTGCCCTAGACGTATTTTCTAGCATGCATACCGTAGTGTACCCTTCCATTGAATGGGTAGTGCTTCATCCTTAGTGACCACTTCGTAGTCAGGTAGTGTCACGTAGAGTACAATATTGGGTACCCTATAGTAGTATCTAGTAGTATGTGACTTCTTGTGTCACTCACACCTGAAGCATCGTAGTTGCGGTCGCGGTGTCACACGTTATGATGATGTCACTGCGACACGCGCCCCTCTCAGACAATCTTCCCTTCGTAATAACTTGGCGGCGCAAGCCGCCAGCCCTACTCTGGTAATATTATCCGCAGCCATTGTCCTTCAGCTGCTGCCTTATGGCAGCTGTCGTACCGCCTTCTTTCCCCCCCTCATATAGCTAGTTTATTTCGGGTTTCTCATGACTGGTACGGATTCTTCGACTGACCGAGATGGACGGCGAGCTCTCATCGACGTTATCAAGGGCTGTGTGCCGGTGGCACTACGGGAGTCGCAGCAGGAGGAGCACGCCGCGTTACGTTGTCCCGCAAACGTTGACCCGCAGCCGATTTTGGCTAAGGAACAGCGTTTGGTGCGGGATAATAGAGCGTCTGACTGGACACCGACGGAGGCTACCAGAAAATTAAGCCTCTACACCCGACTCGACCCGACCTTCTACGCTGCGGTGAAGGTCCGCTATCCCATGGCCGCTGACTTGACTCAGGTGTCACTGGTTTCGCTCCGTTCCATGGTTGTGGAGATTTACCAGGCTTGGGCACAGACGGGCGGGGGAAAGGTGGCTTCTGGCGCGGACGGCATCTCCGCGCACCTTTCCAGCGGCGAGTACGACGCCCTTCTTCAGAAGATCACGGAGCTGAAGGAGCTCGTGCAGCGGCAACACGGTGAGGCCGTTCCGGTTGTACGGCAACAACGGGAGCGGGTGCAGCAGCGGCAGCAGCAGCAGCGGGGGCAGCAGCCGCGAGGATTCCGTGTGGGGACCCACAAGGCCCCACCGGTGGGATTCGACCGCGACGATCAACGAGCGAAGCCGTTCTGCTGTAGGTGCAAGAAGGCGGGAAAAGGTGAGGCGTATCACTTTTACCGCGACTGCCCGTTGGGCGGGCGCCAACACCCGCCCGCCTCTGCCGCGGCATTTTGCGTTCCCATCGACGAGGAGGACGCAGCCAAACGCAACCGAAAAATATACCGATAAAACGAGAGGTCGATACCTACGTACCCTTGCTTCCTAGATGATATCCCTATGCCTAACAATCCGGCGAGGACTCGCTTAAACTTGTGGGGTCGGTGTCCCTTCCGGAACTACACAAGCTAAGTCCGAATATCTTTCAGGCAACCTAAAGTACTTTCAAGCAGCCTAATGTATCCTTAGCCGCGTCAAACTAATTTCATAATTTTTATCATGTCGGCCTTTCACCTTTCATGGCAACTCCCCTGTTTTCACAGGGATGGGACTGACAAATATGAGTGGCACATTGCTTCTGGTTCTAACTTGCTTGCGCATTACTTTTTACTCTCATATCCACCATTCTCCTCGAATGTGTTTCCCCGGGACTATCTGGTTACACCCACTAACGTCACTTGAAAGAGCAAGTATCTATAAAACGTGCACTAGCAAGCGCGATTTTTAAAAATACTTTGCATGCCATTAACGCCCCGTGCCTCTTTGAGGAAGGCAATGCAACCTCAAAATCTTCGTGAGAGGGCAATCACATTAGCGACTTCGCACACAAAAACGGGCAAATACTAACACTACTTTCTAGATCAGGCTGCCTAACAGCCTCCGAGATTTCTTAACACGTTTTTCAAGTTGTTCCTTGCCAAGGTCTACCTGTTATGAATCCACAACTTCATTTGTTACTATCCGGCAAAGTTGGCTTTCAAAGAAGAAGTTGTTGATGTGCCATGATGCGACGTAGAACTATATTATCAGCCTTACTAGCGAGGGCTATGCATAAATTTCGTGGAAAACATCTGTCAGCGGACTGGCCCGCTCCTCTCGTCCACCCAAGCTTCCATTTCCCGATGTAAAGGTAAAGCAAGTTTTCTGCCCTCTTCCGTACGGATGAATTGGCTGTGAAGTTTAAGCAGCTTTTCGTGGGAGTGCTCTATAACGTGCTTCAATACCTCAACTTCTGAGGCAGAAGGATTCATTTCTCTTGCGAAGTCCGCACAGCGCTCAAGACCTGCAGGTGAATTAAATTTGGCTTGTAAATGGAAACAACCCGAGGGGGGCAAGTGGATTCTTATTTGCGGCACCGTCGTAGGTTGCGGGGGTGCGTAAGTAACGTTGCTCCTATACAATGCCTCTGTTGGTTATTCTCAGGTAGAGTATAGTTCGACCTCATGTTCCCTCTCAAAGATGCACACTTGCAAGGACAAGCAAGAAGAAGTACCGGAGGCACACAGGGCAGGTACCAAAAAAAACACCATGCACCGCTGTGACATCAAACTTTAGGGGGGGAGCAAGTATTGATCTCGCAGGTTATAACAGATCCAGGTAAAAAATCGTTAGAAACGCATTCACCGACACACCTTTGACACCGATAGCCTCAATTTTATCCGCATCGCTAACCACGTTACGGGCTGCTAAAGCAGACTCGCTGTCGAACGTGTCGAGGCCGCGTTTAACTTCCTTGGAGTAAGAGACGTTGTCGATTATTTTCAAAATTAGTTCAGCTTCACGTTTACAGACGAGTTTTGATAAGTATGCACGCATAACATTGAAGTCATATGCTCCATATTTATGGTCTCCGATGTCGTGAAACAAAGCTCCAATTTGGCACACCGTGGAAGGGTTGAATTCCGTAGTCACTATTGTTGTTTCTTTTAGGATCTTCCGTACGTTATGCAGAACATCTAGACAGTGCTGGTAACCATGGGTGTCATCCCTGCCTTGCAATTGCGCCCTGGCCCAAGATCGCGAAAGCGCAATAACAATGAACTCATGACTTTTGGGGAAACACATTAACACTGGCTTGAACAAGGAGACAGTCCAAGCAAGAAACTCTAAATTCATTGCTGAAGCTTTCTTATGTGTTCAGCTGAAACCAAGGAGAGCTAGAAGTTCAGGAAATCTTTACTTGTACGCAGACTAATTAGGCTGTACAGGTCGTCCACCTGAAGTTCAATCATGTACAGATACAGGCCTCGATCACCTCAGCAGCTCAGCTCGACCTGACGTACGGCGGTTTAATTCCATATTCAGCAAAATTTTCGTGAGATAAATAGATATAAATTTCCATGAAGGATCTATCGGAAATTCAAGTTGTTTCTGTAATGGCTAGCCGTACGTAAACGAAAACCAGAATAGCTATTTAGCTTTTGGATTGCACAAGGCTTTTGAAATACTTGGCGCATGACAATTTTGCGAGTAACACGGTGACCAGGAACACAAGGCGCAACTTCTGTACGGAGAAAAAATGAGTCGACTACTACACGTGTCACAGAAGCCCGACCCCTACGGGTGGGGCTCCTGTGACGAGGTTGCCGTAGCAGCTGCGGGTCAAGATTTGAAAATCATCTTCAAAATCTGCTCCCTACAAAGTTTTTTAAACGTTCTTCTTCGCGTATATTACCTCACGAGGTTGTCCCAACTCACTCCGTTCGGATTCCTTGTGATTACCCTGGGTACCGCTCAAACGGAACCAATGTAACATGTGTTCCGTTTGGGTTCGTTCGTTTGAATTTGAGTTTGGATCATGCCTTTCAAACGGAGTAGGTGTAATAACCCTTCTCAGTTTAAAAGCACTCAAGGTGGTCGCTTTGCCAAGCGCAACACCCCTGAAGAATTGCAGATACAACGCGCACCGCTTCTCAGCACACATTTCAATGATCCAAATCACAATACCGACTTTGAGATCTCCAGAGCTCGTGCTGTGCATGGATGTCGCGCTGTGCAGAGTCGGAACTCATATGCTTCGTGATGCTTTCAGTGATGCAGATGTGGAAGACTATGTCGCCGCCACTGCAGAGTTTGCGCGGTTGCTGAATCGTTATTTCAGCACCTACGAAAACTATGCAGCAGCGTGCGCAGAGGAAGAGGTCGAACTTTCGACGTTCCCTTTTATGCCCTACAGTGTGAATACCTACGAGCATGCTTCTATTTCTCATAGTCTTGAGCACCTGCGCAAACACAGAAGCTTCATCAGGTACTCTTCCTGGGTTACAGAAGCTCTCAACAAAATCTGGAAGGATATCCTACTAGGTTATACAACAAATGGGGGAGGCTTTGAGCCGGTTAGTTTACAAGCGCTTCGAAAAGTTTTACGAATGACCAACCCACTCTTCAGGCAATGGAGTTTCAAGTATGCGGAAAAGCGATTGCGGGCGATAGGCGTCTGCGGCGGGTGCAAGTGCGAAAGAACTGAGGGGCATTGGAAGATATGTTCGTACCGTGAGGAAGAGCTGGATCTTGATGAGGGCGAAGACGATTAAAAATAGCAAACAGATCCTAGAGCGAGCGCGCTTTTCAGAGTACCTTCTAGAAGTAATATTCTTGAAAAGAAAAAAACGCGCGGTGTATATTATATTCTGTGTTTTTTTAAACTTCGTGTGCCAGCAGTGTGGTTTTTCCGTGTTGCTAAGTGGTTTTGTGAGCGAAACGAAAGCGAAAGCGCTTTATCGCCTGTTTTTTGACCTAATTACGTCGCGAAGACGAAATGATTTCTTTATTTGCTGTACTCTACGTAAACTGTCCGATTCGCAATTCGATAAATAATCCTGATCGTTGAAGCTCGATGTCATTGGGAATATAAATGTGTCACGAAAATCGTGTTCATCACAAAACTAAACCGTAGTATGACGTGAGTTCGCCATGTTTTCCAGTTTCGAGTTTGAATTTTGGCAACGACAATCGTGAACTGATAATTTTAAATCATAAATATCCGCAGCGTCACAGACGAGAGGAGAGCCATACGATAGCCAGGGCGACCGCGACCGACCGACCGCGACCGTAGACGCGAAACTCTACTCTAGTACCGATACCGGTCGGTGCACGCGGACGGACCGATCTCCGATGCGGCCATGCGATGGTGGGACGCATCACGGCATCGTCGCGTCGGCAAGCGGCAGCGCAGCCGGAGCGGCAGGCTTCCGTTCCGGTCTGGCGTCGTTGGTATCAGCTATCACAAATCTGAATGAAATCTATTATTTTATGCTGGACGTAGCACTGTGACACACAAATCTGTCACCTGTCACTTCCTATAGTAGGGTGTATGACCGTCACCAGGCCTGAATCCTAAACCCGTGTTGCCACTTAACGGGCAATTTAACTGATTCTATTACCATTCTCAGAAACAACCTTGTAGGTGTATCACTGTCTCGTCGTCTAAGTGTTGCCGAGATCCGCGGGGTGTTTAGGTAGCCATGCAGCCCTGACATGCAGGCCCCTTACCTCCTTGACTCAAATCCGTCCAGAGGTAGTGACGAGTAGCCGTACGATAGTAGCCGTACAGTAGGACGGACTGTAGCCGTAGCCGTAGCCGTACAGTGTAGTCTGACCGACCGACCGAGCGAGGTCGGTATTCTATTATCTTAACACAACTTATCAAGTTATCGTTTCCGAAACCGGCGTTCACAACGGTTATTCCGAGTATTCACTTCCGAGATATACCGGCATGTTAGGATTAGCCCAGGCAGCCCGCCTAACCGGGAGTCCATAAAACGTCGCGGGACAGGCATAATGATCTAAATGTCTTGACCGATTAGGCGATATTAGGCGATCATCGAGTGCTTGGGATTCTGTCAGAGCCACGTTCCGGTTGGTTTGAGGAAGGAATATTGGAATATTTTATTTTGACGTGTCGGTTCAGAGAAGTCGCAGTTGCAACACTGCGAGCCGCGTTGGCATGCTTCAGATAGCGTTCAGTCATGTTCAAACGCAACATGAGTGAAATATCTTGTGTGTTTTAATTCATTTTCACCGTCTCAATGTAGACCAAGTCCCTCTGCCCTTTGTAGTAGGTGACTACGACCATACGATCGAGGACAAGGGCTCCAAGGATGTTTGGGTGCGCCAACCAGGGTCTGGTTTGGAGAAACGCCAAGCAACGCCTCGCAGATATGCATTCGTGCGGGCAAGGACGCTGAAGGGAATAATCCTCCCCAACCGCCCCTTGCCTTGTGGTTTCGTGGCACTGGAAAGCGCGTTTCCGAGGCGGAGAAAGCCGCGTACCACCCTGACGGGCACGTGTATTGGCAGAAGTGTGCATGGGTGGATCGCCCGAGCTCAATCGAGTGGCAAAATGGTACGCTCATTCCTTGGTTGCGTGAGCACATACCCGATGATGAGTCGGTGATTTTCGCTGATAACCTGGACGCACAGATCCAACCCGAGTGGGACACGAGTACTTGGCCAACCAGAAGGAGAAAGCGAGGTCCCTTGGTTGGAGCTTGCTGAAGGGCGGTACGCACTGGTCTCAGCCTGTGGACCAAGGTGTTGGACGTGAGGTCAAGCGCGATATCGACTACGAGCAGAACGAGTGACTTGAGGTTTCAGAAACCTTGAAAAGTGGGAGAACACAGAGTTGTCTGCCTCAGATCGCCGTATTTTGATGACCTGGTGGGCGGGCAATGGGTACAAGCGTACCTGCGGCCGCGTAGACTTCAACAGGTACTTCGAGAAGACAGGGTGCCTGCTCGATGTCAACGGTGAAGGTGATGACAAGATCAACCCGGAGGGGCTTTCTTCCTTTACCTTTGACCGCCCCCTCATTAGTGCGGTGCTTTCGACCACCCCGGTGCAGGAGAATCTTTGTCAGGGTTATGACCGATGACATATGTGTCATACATGTCATACGTGTCATACCTGTCATCCATGTCATGTCATGTCATGTCATATATTATTATGACAGTCGGTCGTGTCATATATTATTATGACAGTCGACAGTATGGTCGATCATGACTGTACAGGTCGAGTCGCGTCATACATTTATGACAGTCGTCAGTACGGTCGACTATGACATGTACAGTCGTACCATTTGTCATTCACTCACCTTGAGTGACACCTGTCATTGAGAGGCCAGGTTGTGGCATCGAGATGACAAAGCAAGATGAAGTCTTGAAGAACCGGAAGTGTTCGGAGAAAACTCATCTTCGCTTCTAGCATGTTCTGAACAAGCATGCGAGTATCATATGGCTTATTCGTTCAGCCGATACTGATTGTTCAACCAATGCCTTGGGTTCACAACCCAATTGTGGTGGCATCTATGAGATGCGGGGCATTGCGTAAAATGAGGTAGCGTTGGGCTACAGCAGTCACTTCTGAAGAAGCACTGCACTCATATCCACACAGACGCTGCGTGAGCTATTAACGTTCCATAATAGCCTCGCTATATATCATATATCATATCGCTTCCAAGCGAACCCTTAAGAATCTTCAATCCACTTCTCATGCAGAGCTTGAGGAGTCAGTTCTCCGCGAGGAACTTGCTGAAGAAGAGGAGTTGTCTGACGAGGATGAGGGCGCTGACGAGGCTGAGAAGTGGTTCATCCCTACTGGATACCTTGCTGAGCTGACTGCCCCTTCCGCGAACCAGCTGAATCACAGCTTGGTCGGCTGGCACCTGATGTTCAAGTGGAACGGGGTTGGTTGGTGTCACGGCTGGGTGAACAAGTTTTACCCCAAGCACAGGCGTGGGTATAACTTCGAAGTGGTGTACGAGGATGGTGACCGCAGGGACCACATCTTGCGCGTGCAAGACTATGGGAAGGGGGATGCCGCGGTGGCTGGCGCATGGTGCTTGCTGAAAAGCTCTTAAGGTGGAATAGCTAGAATACAATGTATGTAACGTATTGCATAAGATATCTTAGAAGTGCCTCCCATCAAGTCCCTGCGGCATAGTCTGGTGGCCGCACTGAACACGCAGTGTAAAAATGTAAGCATTATTTTACCCTGTTTCATTTAAGCCTGTAGTTTTATGGCATAGTAAGTAGAGGTTTCCTATGCAGTACCATATTTGATCGAATAGCATAAGGCATCAGCTTGAGATACACGTATTATCGGTACATCGATCACTCTTGTATACCCAATATCGATCTCAATTCGATTGCCTAAATTCTATTATATTTCCTTACATTTCCAGCCAATTTTCTTAAATTTAAGAAAGTGCATTCTCGGTAGTCAGCCAGCACGGTTATCTCTTATTTCGGTCATTTTCTTAGCCGAAAAAGCCAGCCAGCCGTACTCATCGAGTTGGGTACCCCCCGCCCCCCCCCAAACGCTGGCTGGTTTCTTAACGTCGGGTTTTCTTAAAAGTGAGTGATTACTGTAGCAGTATATTCTGTTTTCCTAAATATCTAGCCAATAGCAACGCGTCAGATTTCCTGAATATGGAAGTGGTTTATATTATGTAATTTCCCTAAAACTTAATTTATACGGATATGTACATTTACCTTGTCCAATCACTATTTACCCAACTTTAGGAGGACCCAATGTTTACATACAGTAGTTTATATACTTAAGTATGTGTCATAATGTCATATTTAGGAAAATTTTAGGAAAATTTTAGGAAAATTTTAGGGAACTTTAGGGGATTCTTTGTTCAAGTGTTATGAAATGAAAGTGGCTCCGCGCAGGACATTATTGTTTTGAAAAGAAAAGAAAAAAACCAGCAAAATACGCCACAAATAACTATATATTGAAAATGTATCAACCAAAAATGCACTTCTGTCTTAGCAGTCTAAAGGATAAGGATTCCAACGGGCACTTAACAGATTGCGAAAGCAAAACAATAATGAGTCCACTGCCCTATTCGACAGTGACCAGGTATATGTACTACCTGGTTCACACATGCATTTGCCATCTACCTTTGTACCATGTAATCTCTATCTACCAATAAGATTGCAGAACAGCTACACAGGTTGTCCAATGTAAACATATAGCATTCTTGAGCTGCCACATCAGTGACAGCGAACAGAATCATAATTCTACATCTGAATCTGAAATCAGGTAGAGCTCCACGAGAGTTGTCCATCTTTCATCTCTGTCACCATCGCGCAGGTCATCGCGCGCGAACTCGGCAGTGTGTCATCAGCTGTGCAAACCAGTGACTGTCCCACGAGGAACCCGTGTTTGTTACAGCACACATATTTTTTGAAGCTAGATAAGCTATTTGAGGCGGTACTATTGGTAAGGGCTAGAAAAGTTGTAGATAACCCATAAAAGTTGTGCAAAAGTTGTTGTAAGCCATAATATAAGCTGAGAAGGTCCATGTACTTTTCTTGCTCAATTAAGTATGGTGGGCAGGGCTGTTCCATTTATTGTCCTAGGGGGGAGGCACTTCCTTTTTGTCCGGAGGGAGGGGGGGGTGACATGATGGTCGTTAACACTGCTTAACACTGTATTTTCACTTAAAAATGTCCGCTGGGTGGGAGGGGGTCCATATGCCATGCCTTCCCCCCCCCCCATAGGACAATAAATGGAACAGCCCTAACGAGTATGGTGACAGTAGATGCACAACACGTATTTCATAAAAATAAAAAAAATAAAAAAATAAACTGCTCCGGTTTGAGGTCAGAATTTGTGTAAAACTGCCATAAAAATGCCACTAGAAAGGTTGGAATGTCTCTCCCCCCCCTGAAATACGTCAGGACTGAGTTTGCCCCTGCCGATGTACGAACCCGAAATACGCCAAAAACGCCGTGGATGCACGTCAAAACGGCCGAAATACTGCAGCTCGCGCAAGAAAAGCACCCGTAATTAACATTCTGCCGCACAAAAATAGCATCCAAACGTATTCTGAACCGTCCACAAAGGCTCTCCAGCACCGGTGAGTAGAGTGCATACCGTTGATGCACAGCACAAAAGGCCAAAATATGCCAAAAATAGGCCAAAAACGCGTGCATGCGCAGCCAAATACGGTCCCGCCTCAAGGACGCTAACCCGTAAGAGCTGCACACAGCACCGCAATGTGCCCGCACAACATACACGAAGCGTCGCCGAAGGCCGAAAGCTGCTATCCACAGGTCCGTGGTGGTGCATGCACCGGTGAGCGAGCTGAAAAGTCGCCCAAACGCTAGAAGATACCAAATGTGCCCGGGGCACTACGACATACACTCGGAAGATATTTTTGGCTGAACGTGCAAAGGTACACAATTCTTTTTATATAATACACTGGATCAGGGCCAGACTAAGGTGTTAATATTTATTTCGGTTCCGAGTTTCTGAAGGAAGAACACTTCTCGAGAGCATTACTTATGCACTCGTCACTTCGGTGTTTCAGTTAACCGTACACGACTGTCACACGAATCCTACATTACACCGTACAACATCGTATCCAAACGAATCACGATTCTGATTTCATTTCCCGACCTGATGTCTCGTCGACAGGCTGTCACGATGATTGTCATACAGCACTGTCATACTGTCATACTATCATACTATCATACTGTCATCATATCGACCCCCCCACCCCAGACATCATATACTCATTTTTCTCGTGCTTTCAAGCCCAATATCACTGTCGCCGCATCAATCCCCAATTCTCACGGTGACCCCACATACCCCAGTGACATGCTTACTAGGTCACGCTGTGCCTCCTGGCACAAAAAGAGTCGTGTAGTTTGTCGCCCATGATAGCAGAGAGGGAGTCACTAGCCTGCCTTACTTGCAGGGATACCGCACTCTCAGGACTTTGTCCCCTTTGCTAGCGTAAATGTTTTATTATTATTATTATTATCCTTGGCGACGCGCTTGACCACATCGGAGTCTCATGTGGAGTTCTGGACCGCAATTGCGCGAGTCCTTTTAGTAGCAGCAATAGCTGCAGGTGGCGACGCAGGAGTGGGACGAAATCTCGCTCCTACATCTCTAGAGAAAATAGAGTCTAGCCGTAGTCTAGGTCCCCCCATAGGGGGAGTCGCGTGTGTCAATGACGACGAAGCCATAGATAATTCCAGTAGGTCAGGAGTCGCGTAGAGTGGGGAGGTACGCCAGAGAAAGGTAACCCAGTAAATGGTAATGGCGTCAGAGCTTGATGCAGAGAGAAAGAGCGAAAAAAGAAATTGGAAAATATAAACGAAGAATCGACGCGTTTGCCCAATCCCACTCGACAACAGGTGATCAATCCGTAAATCAGAGTAAAATAACGCGGACATCGTAGCGAAAACCAATCAGGGGAGAAGTCCTGTCGCGATTGACCGGCCCCTGGCCGAGAGAGTCTCCCAAAAAGAGGGTTTGGCCGAAGATTGGCCGAAAGAATTTTGACCCTTAAGTATGCAAAAAGATGTCAAAACAAGAAAAAACAAATGTTTTCTCGAAAACTGGCCGAAAGGCCTCCGGAGAGGACTTCTGCCCTGAAACCAATACCGATATCCCACTAGTCGCTCCCAAGTGCGGAGTAAATACTCCTCGCCGTGATCTCAACTATCTTGGTAGATATATGATTCGTCGGTAATATATATCTAACTGAGAGATAAACCCTGAGTTAAGGGTTACGGAAATCAGAACGGTAAAAGTGTGATAGATAAATCAGAGGCATGCATAAATACCTAACGGGTGTCTCCCGTCTACTGGTGACGGTCACCCAGCCTACCATAGGAAGTGGCATGTGACAGTTTTGAGTGTCACAGTGTCAAATCCAGCACACCACCTGGGGTGGTGACCGCAGCTAGTAGCGAAACGAAGCAACAAACTCCTTACTCAACTTCAGGAGGAAACTGTAGCATAACTGAGGGCCTGTACTCTTGGTCAGGGCGGTCCCAGTTCACAGCAAAGATTGTCAGATACTGCCGTTAATTTGCCAAAACCCTAAACACAGCTCAAATTCAGAGAGCTCTTCTGCACATCTAGGAAGCTACATCACAGTTAACCTCTAGGCAGGCACGGTGTGATCAATCTCAGCCACTAGAGGTCCTCGGAGCTGGCGGCCCGGCTCGGAGCAGCGTGATTGTGAAGCAGTTGCCGGCCCCCGGGGCCGGTGGTGAATCATTCGTAGAAGAAATTGACGAATCCTCGATCACAGGAAGCTGCACCGCACCGGGGTGCTGCCAAGTGCTGCCCGACGGTGGGGCCTCGTCATCTGAAGACGATGCCGGCGACAGCGGAGGACCGTCCTCAAACAACTCGGCAGGCGGCGGCGGCCCGGGATGCCACGGCACCGGAGCCATATAGAGGCCCTGCCGTCTCTGCTCACGCCGGTGGCGACGAGGTGGAATGGCACAGGGCATGTCATGAACCATTTCGGTTGGCGAAGCCTCCGTGGCCGGGACTGCTGAGGCAGTCCACGTAGCACCACCGACCGGTGGACCCGTGCTTGTGCGTGCATCGGCACCACCGACACCGGCAACGGCGTGCGGCGCGGCGGCGGCACAAATCACAAAGAGTGCGCACACCAAGGAGGAAGTGAGAAGAGACCTCGCGAACCTCGGAACGCCGTTCCCGCAGCCGTACCGTGGCCGCGGCAGTGCCACCGGGTCGTCCTCGTCGTCATCGTCGCTCGTGGCGTAAGTCGCGGGCTTGTAGTCCATCACGCGTTCCGGCCCCTCAACCGCGGAGAGCAAATGCATGCTCGCGGCCGGCTCGTCGGGCGCCCCCAATGCAACCCCCGTGCTCCCAATG
The DNA here is from genome assembly GCA_001247695.2 of Cymbomonas tetramitiformis. Lineage (NCBI taxonomy): Eukaryota > Viridiplantae > Chlorophyta > Pyramimonadophyceae > Pyramimonadales > Pyramimonadaceae > Cymbomonas > Cymbomonas tetramitiformis. Next base: position 13,988 of record LGRX02033587.1, on the reverse strand, counting down.
AAGTCGGCAAACGTGCGGGTGACGGGAGGGCAGAAGGGGTTCGGCGGACCGGTCCATTCCTCCTCGGACTCGACCGACGCGGGCGGGGAGTGCGCGGTCGGCTCCGACACCACCGGCAAGTCGGCAGTGAAGGTGTTGACGTTGAATGTGGGAGCCCCAGCCGCGTGTGCCATGCTGCCATCTCAGAGAACTCGGTGACGGCGGACACGAGGACCTCACCGTTTTCCTCGCAGAACGAACACGCGGAAAGATCGGTGAAGACTTCCGGCTTCCCGCCCGCAAGCATGCAGAGGGCGTCGAATTCCACGGGGTCGCCGCGGTCGATGGCGTGTTGGAACCTCGCGGCCAGCACGGAGTTCTCGGCCTCCTCGGCGAAGGCGTAGGCCGAGAGTCCGGTCCTGCCCCCGTTCGGGCAGTCCCGGTGCCAATGCCTCGCCTTCCCCTTAGCACACACCTGATTTTGGCAGTACGGGATGGTCGCACCGCTGTCGCGGTGGAAGGCCACCTTCCTTGAGACGGATTGAGACCAATTCCCCCCTTTGGGGAGGGGTGAGGCCGCGAAGCGGGTCTTGACGCGGCGGTCCGGCTTGTCCGCGCGAGGGGTAAATCCCCGTGGGGACGGCTCGGACCCGGCGGTGTCGAGGAACGCGGCCAATTGACGCTTCAAGTCGAGGACCATCGTCCTCAAGTCCGCGAGCTCGCCGGGTCCACCGGAGTCATCGGCGGCCCCCTCCATGAAATGCGTGCCGTGAGAGTAGCGGTGTGCGGACGCCGTGGCGGTGCCCGCCCGCACGTGCTCAGAGTAGCATTCACGCACCCATTGTTGAATCGTGAGGAGGTCGTGAGCGGCTCGTTGATCGTGGAGGAGTAACCGCGACACCACCGGTTGGTAGAAGACGGTGTCGAGGGACTTGATGAACAGCGCCTTCACGTCCTCATCGTGGAGTGTCGCCCGCGTCCTCGCAGCCTTCAGAGCGGCGTTGAAGTCGCTGATTTTGTCATGCGGGTCCACGCCCGCAGAGATGCGGATGCTCAACATGTCCGCTTGACCCTGAAAGGGGTCACCCGCCGGGATCACGCGGCGGGCAAACTCAAGCAGCACCCGCTTACCGTCGTTCGGGAACGTGGAGTGCGAGGAGTCCATCCAGTCCGCTGCTGGCGACGCGGGGTCAACCATGAGCTCGAGCGTGGAGAACAATAAGGCGTTGGCCTCCACGCGGATGGGGAGGGTAGCATCGTCCAGCAGGAAAAGGGGTGCGAAGCCAATGTCCTCCGTGACAAATGTTGTCTGCAGCGCAGAGACCATCCTGGCGAAGAGCGCGGACGCGTGGCACTCAGTTCCCGAAAACCGCCCGTTCTTGTCCTCGAACAACTTTTGGCGAACGGACTTGGAGACTTTCATGTCGAAGTGCTCCCGCTGAAGTGTACGCACCGAGGCAAGGAACGCAGCACCCGCTGAATTGGCAGCCGGCTGAGCTGCCGGCGGTGTGGCTGGAGTGTTGGCGTGTCTCGCAGCTGCTGAATCAAAAATCGTGGCTAGTGCGCGTCGGCGATTCGCCATGCTAGCGGTGGCTCGAGTAGAAGCAACCATAGTGAGAAGGACTGAAGGGGCGGAGTGAGGCAATGAAACGTGAGATGTGCGGCAGTTTCGGGCGGCCAAGAAACGCGTGGGTCGCCGATACGGCAGCCGTGAGAGATCAAATAATTCCGGGAAGTCGTGTGGGAGTGGCGGCCAATACGCAACGGTGTGGGATCCAACCAGAAAACGTAAACCAGTCCAACGTTAAGTCCCGTAAGAAAATCGTTCTCCAACCGGTGCGGCGTGCCGTAAATCAACCCATAAAATTTAGGCCATACCCGTGACTGCCGGCACTCTCACGCGCGGAGCGCCTCACTCCATCCCAGGCGTCCGAGCTCAGCCACTCATGGTGGCAATCTCGCAGTGGCTAAATAAAGCGCAAGTGGGGCCAAACCTGGTAGATATATGGTTCGTCGGTAATATATATCTAACTGAGAGATAAACCCTGAGTTAAGGGTTACGGAAATCGGAACGGTAAAAGTGTGATAGATAAATCAGAGGCATACATAAATACCTAACGGGTGTCTCCCGTCTACTGGTGACGGTCACCCAGCCTACCATAGGAAGTGGCATGTGACAGTTTTGACTGTCACAGTGTCAAATCCAGCATATCTCATTATACCAAGCCCCATAGGGCCGCGACGCCCAGCCAAGCGGAAGTGCTTTGTCATTAGCCACGCATGGCTACGCAAGCCGAGTGTCGGAAGCGGGGTGATGCCCCATAACCTGCGAGAGTGTATACAGTGACAGGAAAATATGTTCGGATAAAATATGTAAACACTCATCAGGTAAAAGATAAACTAGGCCACTTACTTATGTTGTGGCAAACAATAGAGGATTGTACTACCCCAATACGGAGTAGCGTCAGTACAGTAATCGGGAAGTCAGTGTGACAGTGATGACATTGTCACGGTGACAACTTCCGTAGGTTTTTGCCTGGACTTTCGGAGTGCCCGTTCGTATCTGCCGCTCGATCAGAGTAGCTCAAGCGTCAGTATACCGATCGTGCGCCGGATTGTCCATGCGCAGTCTCAAGGTTCTCGTCGATGACTTGCCAGCTGCAGTGTGACAAGCGAGGTAGCTAAAGCGATCGTCATGGTATTATGACTGATTCGCCGCGACATCAACGGTGAGGTAGCCGAAGCGGCACCTGATTGTCGCTACGCGGGAGCTGCCGTGAGAGAGCATGTCGTGGGGCAACTCGACTGTCGCGTGGACGGCCTTGTCGTTCCACCTTCCCTCGCGACGCTTCGCTCCGTTGCGACTGCTTGGCGTTCAAGTTGGAGAACCGGGCGCTGCCGGTGTCCTGGTGGGCTGAGCCTGAGTAGGCGGTCGCGGGTGCGGTCATGCCGTGTGCCTTACTGGCGCCGGCGATGCTCGTCGGGTGGCTGACAGTCGCACAACCCCAGACATATGCTAAGCAACGGGTTTTGCGAACCTGGAATGGAATGAGGAAGTGAAGGGCAGGGTCGCCGTGCTGCCTGAGTCTGTAATCAACTTGCGGCCGCGTGGCGATCTGACCAAATCTGTCTGCGGGCTTTCTGATTGGTCGGTGATTTTGCAGAGCAGGGAAACCGACGCGCACAGTGCCTTGGCGAGCACATGCGTTGGGTATAAATGCGTGTGACTGAGGGGATATGAATTGGGGCAGTCACAAGTGGCGGCAATTGCGATTGTGATTTGTTCACGTTGATTTGGGGGACTTGCGGGCTTCTGCGATTTTGGGTAACTGCAACGGTGTGCTGGACTTTAGGTTCAGGGTTATTATTATGGGCTCTGATAGCCCCTAGCCCGCCCTAGTCTTTGATCGGAACTGTGACCCCGCTAGTAGCTAGAGTGACTGTACAGGAGTACTATACAATCACTGTCATTATTTCGTATTGCGGGAAATGACGCCGTGACATGTTCGTACTGTCACGTGTCATATCCAGTATGTCATCCTCGGTGACTCTGCTTGTGTCTGTCCGGGTATTTATTCCCGTATGTTATCTGTTATTCAGTTCGTTCTTTATCCGCCGGGAGCGTTCTCCCCTAGGCTGCTGTGCTGTTTCCAGCAGGTTATGGTCCCAGTTACGCTTCGCGTAATTCGTATTTAGCGTGGAATTTTATTTCGTTATCGCTCTATCTTTATTTTGAGCTCACCCTTCCCTCTTGCGGTGTTCGAAATTTGATTCTCGCTTTCGCTTGGACACTACGGCAGCTTTGGGAATTACGGCGGAGTGGTATCGGCATTCTTTTCGCGCGTTTGCTTTCTCTTCAGATTATTTTTCCGCAATGGCTCTCGCAGATGTTTTGCCCGATGAGGAGCTTCGAGCTCTTTTGTTATCTTGTGGTGAGAGGTTGGACAAAGTGGAATTTCTCAAGCGCGCTCAGCTCATTTCTTTGTGCCAAGCCCAAGCTAGGGCGCTCGCTCATTTTAGGAGTGCCCCGCGGGATTTACCGCGACCTGAGATTGTTTTGGAGCCGATTATTCTAGAGCTAGTTGTTTCAGGGGACTCAGCAGTTGGTGGTGCTGCGTCCGAGGTTTCCTTGACTCCAGCTGTATCTCTTTGTGATGTGGGCGTTGGCGATGCGCTGGCGTTGCTTTCCGCCAGATCTGTTTCGACACAAGTAACTACCACAAGACCCGCGACTGGGCCATCCAGTTCGCGCAGGCTCCCGCGACAGGCCCCTCCTGTTCGTGTGGGGCGCCATCGTTTTCATTCCGTGCGTTCCGCATCTATTGCCCAGGACGTCCACACAGTTTTTGAGGATGATGGGAGTGAAGATGAGTCGGAGTACCCTCTTGGGTATTACGATGAGTCTGATGACGACTATGAGGTGGAGTATGGTGGCCCCTTGGCCTTTCCGCATTTTTCTTCATCTCAGTTGGAACAAGATGCCGAGCTGGACACAGGTTTCCAGGCGGAATCTTATGGCGGCCTTTTGGAAGCTTCAGAAGCTGAATTTTTTCCGCCAGCTTTGGATGATGGCAACTACGATATAGCTTACGAATCACACTCCGACGATCACGAGGAGCACGACTCTGGTGGTGCTCACGAGGACGAGGATGAGCACTCCGATTACATTTCTGACAGCCACTATGACTCTGAGTCTGGTGGTGCTAGCAGCGACTCATATGGGGGTTATTCTTCTGGTTCATCATGATTTCTAAACGGACAGGCAGAGCTTTTACTTCCGTGTTTCGACCACTAGCTGGAGCGGGAATCTTCTTTACTCCGATGAATTTTTGACATTTCTTTTGACCACTAGCGGGCGGCATTCAATTTCAAAAGCCCAATTGTTATCCTTAAGACGCAGAGACCGCGGGATCGTGGCTTAACTTATCTTTGCTAAACCGACAGGCAGCTGATAATTTCTTTCTTTCATCTGTTTCCGCAAACAGACAGGCGGCACGAATTCTAGCTGCTGACCACTAGCCGGCAGGAATTTGCCTTAGAAATGTCTCCGTATGAGCTTGAGCTGCTAGCTGAGTGTTTATCCAGCATCCTTTGTTACTTTCTTTACACTTGTGATCTGCTAGCCACTAGACTTTAACATTCTCATTAGATGTACATTCTAGTAGCTAGGGTGGTGACATTCACAAGCTGTAGAGCCACCTCTGATGAGGTGGTGTGCGGGAAATGACGCCGTGACATGTTCGTATTGTCACGTGTCATATCCAGTATGTCATCCTCGGTGACTCTGCTTGTGTCTGTCCGGGTATTTATTCCCGTATGTTATCTGTTATTGAGTTCGTTCTTTATCCGCCGGGAGCGTTCTCCCCTAGGCTGCTGTGCTGTTTCCAGCACGTATTATCCAGTTTCCGAGTTGCATGATAAAAGCACTCGGCCGGACTGTTTAGAGGAGCTTAGCCTGTTCGTTTTCCCGAAGCGGATATCCCTATCCCGCACGGTGGGAACTTGTAAGCGGGTATAGATGCGTGGCGTGTGGACGCGGGTGGCTGCAAGGAGGTGGGAGCTCGACAGGTAGAAACATGTGAAGTGGGCGACGCGGCGTGGATATTGAGGGCCGCTCTGCCCCCTCCCCCCAAAGGAGGTTGCGGGTCGGTAGGAAGGGTCTGTGCGATGGGTGTGCGAAGTCGTGTGGCTACTGCCCGACGCTCCAGTCCTACCACAAGGACCGAAGTAAAAGGGGGCTAGCCGCCACGGTTTTTCGATGTAGTTGATGTTTGAGTGCTTAAAGATCATCCTTGGGTGCTCAAATATTTATTAAAAACATGTGCCGGGTGATATACTCGATATGGGTATGCACTTGTGAGGGCTGAAGAGGTGGGGGTAAAATTAATTCAAATTAAATAAAAAGGCCAGTCCTACCACAAGGATCGAAATGTTTCTCACGCTAGCTACCTCCACGAAGGTCCTGTGAAAATTCGGAGACATGGTGTTGTCGAGTTCGCGAGCTGCTCTTTCAGCAGTGTCTTATTATCGCCATGGTGGATTAGCCGAGTGGATAGCTAGCCGGAATAAGTTGAAATATTACTTCGACCGTGCTGGATCGATCCCCGGTGTAATGTCCGTTTACCATTTCCCGTCGTCTTAGCCGAGTGGGTTAACCGCTGTATTGAGTTTCGATAAAGCGTTGCACTCCGAGCACGTGGTTACGATACCGGCGCAATGACCTTGAGTACGGGAAAATAAACGCTTGTTGACCCGTCTGCGTATTCGGGATATAATTCCGGATGTCGTATCGAATAAAGGAATACCAGAGTACGATTGTCGTACGTAAATGGGTCCGTCGAATTTATTCGACGGAGTGGTCCTTGTAGGTACGGTCTCAAGTGACGGTTGGCGATCGTGGCTGCGCGAGCAAGTTCCATAATATTATGGAATTAAAAATGATATGCCCGTCGCTTCATAAACAAAGCCTACTAAACACTCGATTTTTTGAAAATTCATCACAAAACCATAAACGGGAGAAGTTGGAAGGTAGAGGTATCAACGTTCAGACAGCAACTGGATAACCACACATGCGGGATCTGGGTTATCAGAACAGCGGAGAAATGGAGGCAATGGTGTGACAGGAGCGAGCATTTACCATTCTTCACCTATCTAAAGGAAGGGAGCATTGAAGGGGAGCACCACAACTCGGAGGCCACATTACACATTCAGGATCTACAAGAAATAATCCAAGACAGGATCACTCAGCCCAAGGATGAAAGAGGGAACACCAACAAGGACATTACAAAATACAACCCTGTATACAGCAGGAAAGGAGTCATTACCATAGCCAACATTGAGACACTGTGCTCCAAGTTGAACCTAGACTTTACTTGCACCAACAACAAGCCCACCTTTTATGAAATGATAAACGGTAGCCAACAGGAATACAACAATGACATAAACAAATTTCTCCAGACAAAACACCACACCTATATCCTTCATGAAAGTCAGGAATGGACATTGGCAATACACTTGAAACATAAGAACACTGTTCTTTTAATCAAACCTTTCACAAAAATGGGAAAAGAAGGACATGACAACAAGACACCAGTATATAAACACTTAGGTCTCAGATGTGAGATCGATCCCCAAAACAAAGGCCTTCTGGTCTTCCACACAGCAGTCAAAACTCAGGAAATCCTTCAAAAACTCAGATATGCAGGAGAGCACCAGCTAGAAAGAGACATCATAAACAGCATGGTCACTTCTAACATCAAGTATCACCATGGCTTCGGGAAATTCACTAGAAATGAGAAGCTAAACAACAGGGGAGCGGTAGCCATAATAAGGGAGCAACTCAGATATGGGAATATAACCCCTGAGGAAATAGCTCAAAATAGAGAATCCCGGGAAAAACAAGTGGTGGTTGGAGGTATTAGAACAGGGAAAGCAATGGCTTCCAATGCCCAGGGAAAAAGAAACACCCTCAAAACCACGGGCTTGAGGTACCAGGCAGGGAAAAAACTGAGGAGGAAGGTTCAAAATTGTGAGCGGACGGAAAACATCTTTTTCCACAAAAACTTATACGGAGTGGATGGAAGATGCATCAAACAAAAGGCTAAGCACTCACGGAATGAGGCGGAAAACATACGGCTGCAGGAACTACAGAGAGCTCAAGGGAGAAAGGAACACATTATAGTAATGGGAATGAATATGAGAGGATTGAGACACACAAAGGAGGACCAGGATAGTATGATTAAGCTAGAGACCATTTGTAACCTAGTGCTGGACAGAAAAGCACACATCATATGTGTCTCTGAGACCAAGATCTCAACCACAAGTATGCCAATGGTTAAGACATTGATGCTCCAGAAAGGTTTAAACTTTAGAATGTCACATACGGATGAAAAGGCTAGTATAGGGTCCCTCATAGTATGGAACCCCAAAGATATACCGCTTACACCCAATGCAACATATGTGGACGGGACACAAAAAAGGTCAGTCATGATTCGGTTTACAGGCACAAAGGGGTTTTCGTTTTCGGTGGCAAGCGGGTACATGAACGATGCCAGTCTCAAAGAGGAACAAGAGGACTTCTATAAAACCCTTAAGGATTGGGCGGCCAAGTCAGGAGACAACAGAAACAAGGCCCACATAGAAATAGGAGACAAGAATTGCACACTGACCCAAAGCCAAAGGATAACAAAAGGTCAGCAGATGTCATACAAAGATCACCAGACTAAGAACAAACACCTCTTAAGTTACTTCAATGATGACAGGACAACATTAACAGAACTTATCACACACATGCATCCAGAATGTAATGAGATATTCACAAGGGTTGTGAACAACAGTTCAAAAGCAAAACTCACTCATATAATGGCAAACAAAGGAATGGAAGATAGAACAGCGGCTGCTGGCTGGCTTGAAATGAACCCATACATTGTTTCAGACCACGGCATAGTTTGGGCTCAGATTGACATCAGAGGAGAGCAGATACACCCTGAAAAACAGAAACATACCCCTACAGAGGAACCGCGCCTGAACGGAGCAAATGACACTACACATGACAAGTACCCTGGTTTCCCAGTAAGACTGGAGCACACAGAGACGGTAGGAGGTTTTAGAAAGCTTACAAAGGCTGCTGTAGCCAGAATCTTGGAGAAAAATGGATACACCATAAAGCATTTAGCAAATGCAAGTATTGAACAAAACAATGCAGCACAAGTAATAAACACTGTTCTAGGAGACACTACAGACTACAATATGAAAAAGGAGGATATCCACGGAGACAACCTAAAGGAAGACTTGAGCACATGGAAGGGTAAGCTGACGAGCACAAAAGGTAGCATAAAGTGGCACAACAAGACTAAAGAATGGTGGATACACATGGGCTCACCTTGGAACTCCGCACACATCCGCTCTAGGGGCATTGGTATGCCAGAGGGAGTGACACAGCATGGTTACACAAAAATTGGTAATATTTGGAGCTTGAAATTCCCAATCAATTATGGGAAAAAAGATGTTTTGAAATACCTCAAAACACACTTTCACTTGGGAAACACTGAAGTCTTAAAACTCGAAGGACCTAAGGAGCATGGAGAAGGGCACATATGGGACATCTGCATGCACCAGAGCCTGCAAGCAGAGCATTGGAGTCATTGCGGCAAACCCCTAGCAGCCCTTGACAAAACCAATGCATACAACTTCAAATATGCCACTGGATGGAAAGCCTATACAGAAAGACTACAAAAACTAGTAAATAAAAAGCAAGAATTGGAGGGCAGTAAGAAGAGTATGGATAACTGTAGTCCCCATAAAGAAGATACGGACCAAACTTGGGACTTCATCCATGAATCAGCAAACAAAGCGGCGTGTGCCGCATTTGGAACGAGGGGGAAAAAGATGCACAAAAGGCCGGTCCCATCAGCCACATCAAACTATCTATACAAATGGCTTCAGTCATTGAGGAAAGCACACCGAATGCTGGGAGAGATAGAAAAGGAGAAGGACTTGGAAGCAACAGAATGCCTCGTCAGTACCATACCTTGTGACAGTCTTTGTAGGAAGCCACAAGAAACGGCTGAGGCATGGAGTAACAGACTTGAGGCGAGCCTGCCAACAGTTACAAAAGCATTCCAAGAGAGCAGAATCAAGGACATAAGATACTGGAAGCTCCGGGAGAAGGAAGAGATGCAACATCTGTTTGCAAAGAAAGTTTCAGCCTTCCTGGATAGAGCTTTAGGAAACAAAAAAGGGACGGAAAAGGGTGCAGCCCCAGAATATGACGACAAAGGTGAGGTACCGCTAACAGCAAATGAAAGGAAGCAAGCCATCTTAAAAGAATACAAAGAAAATAAACTCTTCTCCACTAGACCCGAAGCACCCAAGCACCTACCCCCATGGTTGAGATCGATCTTAGAGAACAGCCCCAAACTACCTCAGCATGTCACCGAGCAGCTAGCAGAACCTATACTCATGAAGGAGTTGGAGGCAGTCTATGGATCATGTGGAGTATCCACAGCCCCAGGCCCATCGGGAATGCATTATGCACAATGGATACAGGGACCCCAAAACCTCCAGGAATTAATACTTGAAATGTTTAACAACATTTTGAGGACAGGCTCTTTTCCAAGATTAGCAAAAGCGGGCTTCATTCAACCGATCCCCAAAGATCCAAGCAAACCGTGCACCTCAGATAATTCCAGACCACTCACCATGCTGGAAACAGGCATGAAGTTGTTCAATTCCATCATTGCAAATAGAATAAAGAAGGCTTTATCCAAACATCCGGTCTTTTTCCCAATCCAAGATGCCTTCTTACCCAATAAAAACATTGAGGATTCGTTGCAAGTCCTAAATGAAGTTATTTCCGATGCTAACAGATTCGACAAGGAATTGCATGTTGTCTACCTGGACCTTAAACAAGCTTTTGACCGAGCAGAATTTTGGATGAGCAAACTAGCACTGGAGAAAATAGGATTGCCCGAAAACATCATTACAATCATCTCGGACATCACATCCGAAGCATCCCGATCAGTCCTCACATCTGAAGGCATGACAGATGAATGGATGCTTGAATGTGGGGTGCCCCAAGGAGAAGTCCTAAGTCCCCTCAGGTTTGTGGCAATCATGGACATATTGGCCATTTGGCTGGCAGAAAGGGCCAACGGGAAGAACCCCATGAAACAGACCTACGGGTATGCCCTGGAGAAACCAAGAGATGCTACCAGAAACCCGGGAGCTACTTCACCCCAGAAGAACAGAAAATGGCTGAACATGAATTCACCGCCTAACATTTTTGCCAGATTCTTCTGTGATGACATCATCCTGATAGGGAAATCAAAAGAGGAAGTACAGGACATGCTCGGGGTGATCAATGAGTTCATGAGGTTCATAGGGATTCCCATTAATGCCAAAAAATCTAAGTACTCCCATAGGAAACCTGCAAGACAGAGGGGCAAAGCATATGAAGGGCATATTGAGTTGGAAAAGAAACTCATGTCCGGAGGTATGCTGAAAATCGAAGACGGAGAGGAAGGGCCCAACACATGGTCCGAATGGCTTCCGCCCAAGACCCCTGCCTATCTTGAATATAGCAACAGAACTGAGGCAAACCGATACTTAGGGGTTTGGTTTGCGCTGGATGGCGGATGGGAACACCAAAAACAGATACTCATGGATAAGCTCACCCAAAGCCTCGGCTGTCAGTTCAAACACAAACCTTAAACTTGAATCAGCTTCGTTACATAATCAATGCGGTTGTTGTACCAAGAATGGCATATCCCTTAAAAGTTACATCGACCATTAGCACGGAAACAAACAATGTAGCAAAAGAAATTGATGGCACAATAGCAAACTTTGTCTTGAGATACTTAAATTGTCCCATAGACACAAACCATCAATTAGTCTGGACACCGGCCGCACTAGGAGGACTGGGGATTGACAATGTAACAGACATTGCCCATGCTACATGCATCTCGGAAACCTTAATCACACTATGCAATACAACAGAATACGAATATTGGAGTGACCAGATCATACAAGGAACACACGGCACACCGAATGCACACTTGTACAGAGACAACAGCAGCACATGGAGCAGAATGGCAAGTTATGTTATGGAAAGAGAAGCGAGGGAACTAAAAATTCAGGGCTCTCCTTTATCCCACCACCTCCCCTTCAAAAAAGCCACGGATAAAGGCGGGAACTGGTTCAAACGGGTGAGCTACATATTGTCAAAATATGGATACTCTATAGACACAAAGCATTCAACCCTACAGGACTACGAGGAACTACAGACCTTTCTTTACTCGTCACTCCCGAAGCCTGTGTATGAGAAGATAAGTATGCTAGTTGCAACCCGGAATCTTAGATACATGGGTTCCTTTCTTCAGTCTTGTGGAGGGCTTATGCTTAGCTGGGAAGAATTGAGGGCAAAGCATAGCCTACAAGGAACAGAACCTCCATCTTGGTTTTTAGCCCTCCAGGCAGAGGTTATATGTGACTCGTCAGGGGCAGAACTGCGGAAGGTTAAAACCAAATACAGAGACACACCGCAAGCCCCGGAGGAGGGCATGATGTGCTGGAAAGGGACAGGAATGGGCCAGGAAGGGATGAAGCTAGTCACAGTTCAGAGACATGACACCGGCTTGGGCACTTTACAATTGAAGATGTACACCAAGAATCAAGAAGGGACATACATGCCAGACAAAACAGGACTGAAGACCTTATCAGTTAATGAATATCACATATTGCAGGACGGTTCAACCCTAATGCCGGTGAACCAAAACTTTTTGAGAATGCATGCCAATAGCACAGCTAGGATCAACATGAGAGAAGGACCGGAAGCCGAGACATACTTAACATATGTTGGAGATAGACTCAATGACCTTTTCAGAGCTAGATGCAACAACTCATGCGCAGCGGATAACAGTGAGTTCAGCTGCCCGAGTGCATCAGAGGATGAAGAACAGGGCGCACAGGACGAAGCAGATAAGAGGGTTAGCTTTGACTTTGCAAGTGACGGATCACTCTACAAAAGTTCATCTTTTGCAAGTTGCGGAGCAGCATACATGAGATTTGAGGAGGGAGACCCTACACCGGTCATGAGTAAACATAACATACCAAGGGAAGCACCTATCACCTCACCCACTGCAGGAATCATAGATAACATCCATAAACCTAGCTCTACTACTGCAGAAATTTTAGGCCTCAGAAAGTTACTCCAAGATCGGAAGCATGAAATTCTAAACACCATGGTTCCTCTTACCCATGTGATTGACTCCATGGCAACTATCAATGCTGTAAACCGTGACCCTGGAACCCTAAATGTCAGGGACCTTATGCAAGAGCAGAACAGAAGGGACCTGGTAGCCATTAGACTGATTCTGGAGGAATTAGGATTTTACAACACAATGGGACAGGCGAAACTCCTGATCAAATGGATCAGAGGGCACAATAACGATAGACTTCATGACAAAGTAGATAGGACGGCCAAAAGAGCGGCTTTCAGGTACAGCGGGAGACAGCTCAGGTTCGACGAAGATGGGGACTTAGATTTTTCTCTCTTCTTTCATGAACAATCCATAACGGGAGGCATCAGGAACCACATTAGGAGACTCCAAAGATTGAGCCACCACAAAAAGTGGAAAGACATGCACGGACAAGGAAGGGCACTCAGGCTATTGGAGGAGAATCATGTGAAACCAATCAAGGATGTATCAAAGATTGCATCCAAGTACTTCACAGCTTATAGATGCAGGGAACTCACAGGCCTACAGGCATCCCCACATAGAGCACATAGGATGGGAATTGGTGAAAGCCCGACCTGCCGAACGTGTGGCGCAACAACACAATGCACCTACACACACATCCAACTGAATTGCCCAGGGGAAGGAAATAAACTACACCAGTTAAGGGAAAACCAGCAGGAGGAAATGAAAGAAACCATCAGGAAAGCCACAGTGGGAGACCTGAGATTGATAATAGAAGGCAGTAACACAAGGGGGGGCATCATCAGCCCCTCCGAAATCTTCCCCTTAGCAGAAATAGACAATGACTTAACAGCCTCTAGACCACTTGCTGCCCTACCGGAGGCCAGCATGTATAGGTTGTCAAACACTAGGAAAGGCACTGTAGCAGTAGCTTCTGCACCCATAGACACGAACAGTGATGGCAGTCACAACTTCCAAGACCTTCAGTACATTAAAAAGAAAGAATTCTGGAAGTTAGTTGAGTGGCATAGGCTGACAACTGATACACCCCAGACATCGATCAGCAATTACACACAACGGGCCAATGATATTCACTCGGCACTTATAGCATGTAATACTGAGTCGGGTGACCCGAAGAATTGTTATGCGATAAGAAGAGACCTATTAGATATCATCATAGATGAGAGAGGCTTAGGAAAGGACGGATGTGAGCTTTTCTGTAACCCTGTAAACTCTCACCCAGGAATCAAGTCAAGGAGGTGCATTCCCACGGCGGCTATGAAGGGGGCGTTGAGACCCTTTTGCCACAAG